>JABUQX010011527.1:0-22500 GCA_015478945.1 Trachelipus rathkii | reverse complement strand
CCTTCTCGATATAAATACACCATTTTCCCTCCTATCGGTAACTCTGACCACAATCTCGTGGTTCTTAGATATAATAATTTTTCTCCAGCAGCTCCACCATGCCCAAAACGTAATTTCTGGTACCTTAATCGGGCTAATTGGAAGCCATTGCTTCGTTTTTTTTTGTTTGTTTTTTTGCTAACTATTCTTGGGATGAATCCTGATTTGACTCGGAGGACGATTCGGTTACTGCTTAAAAGGTAGGGGTTGTATTCACCGAGGGTATGAACAGGTTTATTCTAACTTCTACTAAATCTTTTTCTCAACAAAATTCATGGTTCGATGGAGCCTGCTTTCGCGACATTCAAGAAAGAGACATCACATGGAAAAACTCTCGTTCTCCAATCACTCTTACTAATTTTCATTCTACTCGGAATCGTTGCAGAGATATTATTCGATAGGTTAAGCGCACTTTCACTAAAAGAAATTGCGACAACCTACTTGGCTCTCCTATTAATAAAAATTTCTGGCCTCTTGCCTAAAACATTTCTAACAACTTTTGTAAATCTGCTTTTCCTCCTCTTATTCGCTCTAACGGATCTGTAGCTAACTCTCCTACCGAAAAGGCTAATCTCTTCGGCCCCCTTTTTCATCTAATTCTAATCCCTGGACGGACCGATTCCCGGTATTCCCTCCTCCTACTCCTTCTCCTCTCAGGTTTCCTATATTTCTTCCTGTGATTACGCATGATCGGGTGCATGGGATTCTGAGCTCTATGAACGTCTGGAAGTCTTGTGGCCAAGATGGCATTCCTCCCCATGTTTTGAGGAAGTGTGCTTCTAAGCTGGCGCTCTGCATCGTTTCCATAAGACTCTACTCTTTATGCCTTAATACTAATACATTTCCTCAGTGCTGGAAGCGCGCATATGTTCATCAGATCCCGGAAAAGGGTAGCAGATGTGATCCTTCCAACTAACTCCCTATGGCGCTCACTTGGGTTCTCCCTAAAAATCTTGAAACTCTTCTTAACTCTCATTTCCTGGATCATCTGGAGTCGCATTCATTTTTTTCAGATCATCAATATGGCTTTCGACGTTCGACGTCAAGTGGTGACATATTTTCCTATCTAGCTAGTTTATGGTCTTCTGCCCTTAGGGACTATGCCTGTGTAGTGGAGCTCGACATATCAAAAGCTTTTGACCGGGTATGGCATGCGTCATTACTCTCTGAACTCCCTTCCTTTAGGTTACCTCCTTCTCTTTGCTTAATCTTGTCAAGTTTTCTCTCTGATCACTCCATATCAGCACTCGTTGATGGAATGACTTCTTTCTCCTTTCCTGTTAATTGTGGTGTTCCTCAAGGTTCTGTACTATCTCCATCTTTTTTCTTACTTTTCATCAACGATCTCCTCAGCTGTACTTCAAACTCTGCTCACGCCTATGACTCAACTCTCCATTCCTGCACTCATTTCAAATCTACTCCCTCTTTTGCATCTAGAGTTACCTTTCGTCTTCAGCTTTTCGATTCTATTCTTGCCGACCTGGATGGGATATCCCGGTGTGAAATTCAACTCTTTAAAAACTCAACTTCTTTACATCTCCCTCTCAAAAACACCTCCCAACTTTCCTATTAAATTCGACGCCTCTATCGTCTCACTTGTTGACAACATGAACATTCATGGTCTCAACATAAACAAACATTTGTCTTGGAAACCTCATCTCACAACGGTTGCTAAGGTGGCCTCAAAGAAGCTGGGAGTTCTGCTCAGGTTGCGGGATTGTTTTTCCTCTTCACAGTTACTCATTTATATAAGGGCCTCATTCGCCCTTGTTTGGAGTACTGCTCTCATATCTAGGGGGGCTCCGGCTAAGCTCTCCTATTTGATAGAGTTGAGTCTAATAATATACTAAACTGTCTCTTACATTCAAACTCTTTTGACCCTCTATCTTCTCTGCGATGTGACGCTGGCGCACTTTCTCTTTTCTATAGGTAGTACAATAGCAGATGCTATGGGGAGCTGGAATCTCGTATTCCACCTCCATTCCACGTAGCACAAGAGGTGCCTTGCTCTGGCATGAATTTTGCGTGAGCATTGAAAACCCCAGATTCGTTCATTGCGGTGCCTCCTTCTTTCGAGCCACTTCTGTTCTGTGGATCTCCTTGCCATCTTGTTTTTCCAACTGCATTTAATCTTCCTCTCTTTAAAGCCCACGTCTGCGCTCACCTGAGAGATTTTCGTTAGGCTTGGGCTTTGGTGGGGTTTACCTTGAAAAGGACCCTGCCCGTGAGTGGTGGTAATCTGCAAAAAAAAAAAAAAAAAAAAAAAAAAAAAAAAAAAAAAAAAAAAAAAAAAGTAATGTATGTGGAAAAATATGTATGTGCATGTAAAATATATGTATAAAATTATTTATATAAGAAAATGAAAGTTAATTGGTCTAACATAAGATAATTAATTTGAAAATTGAGTGCTAATTTTTATTCGCTTTACATTAATTTTGGATATATAGTTTAAAAACAGTTCCTTAATTTAATGTCATTTAATTTAATTTAATTTTAATTGTTCCCTGTAATTTTAATTACATAATTAAGGAAAATATTTTTTATTATATTTTTTTACCTAACTTATTTTAATTAACTATTTTGGTTGTGTTAATAATTATTCTTCATTAAGTTCATTGAACTTGAAACTTTTTAGCTTTCCAATTATTAGTTAAATTTTTGAGGAAATGAAATAAACTTTATAGTAATCAAATGTATACTTATAACAATAAGTATATACTTAGTTATATATACTACTTAGTTATATAGTTATATGTGTAAGTATATATTCTTACTTTTAATATATAATATCATAATATATATATATATATAATATATATATTATATAATATATTTTATATATAATATACATATATATATTAGTAATATATATATATATATATATATATAATAATAATATATAATTATGAAAACAATTTAAAACCACATAAGAACTATCAGGGAAATCAAAATATTAACAAAATTAAACAGTCAAAATAAACTACACGAGACTAAAGTACAATGTCTCCTCCTCAGAACTTAAATGAAAAATTAAATTTGACAAAATAAATAATAAAATTAAAATATGAAATAATAAAAATGAAAGGAAAATTAACAGATGGCAACATAAATTAACTTCACAAGTAATATTATTATTATGATCATTATTATTTTTATTATTTGATGATCATTATTATTATTATTATGATATTTTTATCATCAAATAATTTATTGTGAAGTAATTTTATGTTGCCATCTGGTCCGTGGTTGTATGCAGCGATTTTTTGTTAATTTTGCTTTAAATTTTTTATATTTGCATATTTTATATTTATTATTATCTTTGTTCAAATTAATTTTATTTCGAATTTAAGTGTCTGAGGAGGAGGAACGTTGTACCTAGTCCTCGAAACGGTAAGACTGCTTGTTTAATTTAGAATATTTTGATTTTTGCCTGATTAGGTTCTTAAGTGGTTTAAAAGTTGTTCTTTAAATTTAAGAGTTTGGAGCACTGTTTAGAAAACTCTCTCTAAAGTTTGCATATAATTATTAATATATATATATATATAATATGTCATATATATATTATATATATATTTTATATAATATGTATATAATATATACATATTTATTTGAAACATATTTTTTGGAATATTATAATATATTTTATATTAAGTATATATTATATATATATATATATATATATTATATATAATAAGTATATATATATACTATATAATATATATATACTTATATATATATATATATATATATATATATGTGTGTGTGTGTGTGTGTGTGTACTTAGTTATAAAGTTATATAACTTATAGTTATATATACTTATAGTTATAGTTATATGTACTTATATTTATAGCTATCAAATCTTATTGTGAAGAATTGATATTCATTTGGAATTCAAGGAAACTTTTGATTTTGTTTATAAAAGTTTAAAGTAATTTTTGTATCCTAGATAAAAAAAAAAAATTCTTGATTCTACCGTGGCTCAATGGTAGTGCTACTGATTTGCGAGGCAGGGCCGGGTTCGATCCCTAGGTCGCATTTTAGGTAGCAATTACCTAGAGAAAATGTACTCCTTGAAAATTGCTAATGCACGTGAAATGTGAACCTTTCGTAAACAAAAAAAATTTTTTTTATAAAAACAAAACATTCTTTTATTGAAATTAAATGTTTTAAATATTCCAAAGAATAAAAAAAATCAGTGTTAATAAAAATGTATTAAAAATAAAATAGCTAAAATAGTTTAAAAGTATAAAATATAATATAATATAATATAATATAATATAATATAATATATATAATATAATATAATATAATATAATATAATATAATATAATATATATATAATATATTATATAATATAATATAATATAATATAATATTAATATAATATAATATATATAATATATATAATATAATATAATATAATATAATATAATATAATTTAATATATAATATAATATAATATATATAAAATTATAATATAATATAACATAATATAATATTATAAATACAGGGAAATAAAATATTATAATATAATAATAATTAATTATAATATAATTAAGAATATGTAAGAAAAATGTAATTTATTAAATATAATATAATATAATATAATATTAATAAATATAATATAATATATATAATATAATTAATATAAGATAATATAATATAATCATAATAATATAAGATAATATATAATAGTAATATAATATAATATACATATATCATATAGTATAGTATAGTATAGTATAATTAATTAATATAATATATATAATATAATATAATATATATATAATATAATTATAATAATGATATATAATATATAATATAATATAATATAATATATGATAGATATAATATATATAATATACTGATATAATATAATAAATATATAATATAATAATTAATAATATATAATACTAGAATACTATACATGATACAGGATTATATAAGTACTATAATATATAATATATAATATATAATATATAAATATATAATATATAATATAATATAAATATAATATAAATAATATAATATAATATATATAGATATAATATATATAATATATTCATCTAATACTATACGAGTATAATAATAGTTCAGGTTAATTCTGCATCGCTGCAGATGAGCCAACTATCACACGTAGGAGAGATAGAATATAGACCTCATTAGTCAATAGCTTAGGATATCTATATGTTGGAGTAGCATGTTAACAATTTACTTAGCACGAGAGAGACAATTTGGCATCCATACACATCGTTGTTGAGTCAGATTTTTAAAGTCTTTTCTTACTTTTGTTCTCTGTAGAAACGGACCCGATAAGGAAATTAGAAAGAAGGGTCAAATGAGAGGTCAGAGAGAAGGTCAAGGAGAGGAATATTTTGTCAAATTGCCTAAATAAGTAGAAAACTTTCCAAAGAATACTTTAAAAAAAACTCCTATTTTGAATATTTTCCCTTCATCTGGTAAATTTTCTCTAATGAATTTCTTTACTGTTGCAGCTAAATCAGCTATTGGATGGTCACTTTGTTATTCCCCGAAAGTTTAGTATTTAATCCGAAGTTCACTTTTGTCGCCTTAAAACTCTGTGATTCAATTTTGTTATCTAATTTTTTATTATTTACGAATTCCCCTCTTCTTCCTTAATGATGCAATGCACCGTCTGATCTTCCTCGGATATTTATTTGTGATAGGGAGAGTAAAAAAAAAAAGGAAAGGAGAAAAAAAAATACAAATGGTTTTTTTAAATTTCTTTTTCAAATACTTTAAACCTCAATTCGCATCACATCTATTAACCCGACGTATCCGTTCATAGACCATTATAACATGTTCTTAGTAGCCTAACTACTATTTCCAATTATTGTAGATAGTCTACTAGTAAATCAGGGATAATTTTATTTCTACTATTTCTACCTCTACATTTGAATAAATATACTTTCAAGTACCGTATTTTCGGTGCACGTTGAGCTAAAAATATAGTTTCACGTTTTCCGTCTTCTGACCTTTTTCACTACATATTATATATTATATATATATATATATATATATATATATATACTATAATAATATATATTATATTTAAAAAATATAGTATTATATATAAAATATATATATATTTATACTATATATATTATATATATATATATATATATATATATATATATTATATATATATATATATATATATATATATATATATATAATATTTATATATATATAATATATATATATATACTATTATATAGTATATTATTATATATTAGATATATACGTATATATATAATATTATATAATTATAGTATATATATTATATATATATATATATATATATAATATATACCTATATATATAATATATATATATATATATATATATATATAATATAATACTATATAATATATATATATATATATATATATATATAATATATATATTATATGCTATTATATATATATATATATATATATCTTTATATATATATATATATATATATATATAATTATCATATATAATATATATATATACAATATATATATATAATATATATATATATATATATAAGCCCGTAGTCAAAAGGGGTTGAGGGGTCTGAATTTAAACTATAAAAAAATTTCACTGGCTCGAGCCTCCTAATTTTAGTTTATAAGAATAATTAAAATAATGAAGTAAATTAAGAGTATATGTTAATAGAAATGTGGAAAACATATTTGTGATTCGTTAATATTTCTTAAGTTTAGTGGGTGTTGAAAATACAAAGGAAGAATTTCTAGTAAAGCAATACCACATAGGTTCAGATAAATAATGACTCTCTGATTGAACAACAATATGATGGTGCAGCAGCAATGAAGAGACGTTTGAGGTCAGCAATACATGTTCATTGCTGTTCATACTTATTTGGAGTACAACACATTACAAACTTTATTGGCACAATTAAAACAAGGTTTGTGGAAATTTACGATGGATTGTTATGATTTAGAAAAGGTTTTTAAAGAAATTGTTGAAGTTTTAGAAGAGCTTGAGGTTAATCAAGATATTGAACTTTCTTCAAAAACCTCAAATATTATGAAGTCTGTAATCACGAGTGAATTGAGTATAAGTTTAATTATGATTTCAAATTTATTCTCTTTTACATTAAAGTCTTCAGCATTATTGACAGCAACTTCTCTTAATCATACTGAAAATGTGAAGCTTTTTTGAAAGATTTTTGAGCAAACATTGATGAAAATTTTTCAAGTATTTGGAAGTTGCAATTGAATTTCTGCTTTCTGTTAATAAAGTATTGAGAATAACACATGTCAGAATCAATTTGAATGAAAAAGACATAAAGCAATTTAGCAATTCCTTATCTTGATAATTTTTCAGGCAAGTTATATAGCAAGTACGTTAGCCATAGATACATAATTACCAATCATTCAAATAACCACATTCTATCGATATGAATTAAAAATTTTACGAATTTTGTAGATAAATTTGATCTATACAGTCGGATTTGGATTGTTAAAGATTTTAGCATCAATCTCACCGACAACGTGCATTCCATAAGTATATTTCCTCCACTCTGAAAAGGTTCAAAACACGCTTTCGAAACTCTACAGGAGAAAAAAGGCTAACAGAACTGGCTTCAATGAGGATTCATCATAGCTACATATTATAAACGGAGGAAGTTATTAAGCATTTTGCTGTTAAGACAGCTCGAAGAATGTTTTTTATATATAAAATAATATTTTTTATTGTATTTTTAAGTTGCTATTAAAGATGAAATATTTTGCTCCCTTTTGCTCAAGAAAGTATATATATATATATATATATATATATAATATATATATATAGTATATATATATAGTGTATTGAAAGAAAGATTTTAAAATATATATATTATTATTATATATATATATAGTATATATAATTATATATATATACTATAAATCTTAAACCCCCAAAATTTTTCTGGCTACGGCCCTGTGATATAAATATATATCTATAATATATATATATATATAATAGTAGATATACTATATATAATATATAAATAAAGTATATTATAAATATATTATAATAGATATAAAGAATATATAGAAAACTAAATAAAAAGTGTTTATACACCTTGAAGCAATAGTAAAACATTCCAATTATATATTTAAATAACAAAATAGAATGAAATCATAAATAACAGAATTTAAAAAAAATATATATATATATATATAACATCAAATTAGTACAACAACAATCAAAACATAATTTAATCATTTTTTTTTTAATTTCAGTTAGAAAATTGCTATTAAGATATTAAAGTAAAAATAAATTTTAAGTGATTAGTTTCTAAGTTATATTTGAGAGCGAGCAATACTTCAGATGTTTTGAATAGACTATATTACAAATTAACATACAAATTTAACATTTATATTTTATTTTGAATTTGCTGTTCAACAAGGTCATTGTGTTAATAGTACGAGTGAATTCATTTGTGTCCATATACAGTATATATAGTATATATATATAATATATATATAATATTATATATATATAAATATATATTATAATAATATATTAATATATATATATAATATATATTATATATATAATATATATATATATATATATATAAATATATAACATATATATAAATAAATATATATAATATATATATAAAGTGATAATAATGATTAGATGATAATATATATTATATTACCACTATATATATATAAGTAATATAATAATATATATATATTATATATAGTATCTATATATATATATATATATATATATATATATATATATATATCATATACATATACATATATCCACTAAATTACACGAGTATTGGGGAAAAATTGGGGACAAGTGCCAAGCTAAAGATCAATATGCTCTTACAAGTGGCGTTTGAAAGTGTTTAAATCAAAGGAAGTTAGAAAAATAGATAAAGGGAGTGTGTCCCAGACTTTGCCAGTTGAATACATATGAAATAGAGCATAACGATTAGGTCTGGGTTGAGAGATTTTAACTGAGAAAGTATGAAACTAAGTATAATAATAAGGTGAACGATCTCTCTTCAAAAAAAAAGAAGCTATACAACCAAAGATTTCTGAAATGGAGTATCCAGTGTAATAGCGATAGTATTACAAGGGTGATGCAATAGTTCGACGACCCCGCATATTAAATTCATTCACCCTAGAAACGCGAACAACGCCTTTATACAAAACAAGAAACTGTGTTGGTGAGAAAAAGTGCCGGAGAACAATCAGAACGCTCAACCTCCCTTAGAACTTAGAAGCTTGTTAAGATATAAATAATGTGATCCTTACCAGAAAGAACGTGAGAAGAAAAAATACGAATAATATTAAGAATATAAAAAAGGTTTGGGCTGCGCGTTTTCGAAGATAATTAAAACTGTTTGGAAGATTATTGAATGGATAGAGGAAGAAGATCAATTAATGTGGCATTGAAAACAATTTTCATTATCCCAACTAGAAATTTGGAATGTTCAAAAGTCATATATATATATATATATATATATATTATATAAATATAATTATATATAGTATATATTATATTATATAATCATAATATGTATAATATATATATATATATATATATGTGATAATATAGTATATATATATATTATATATATACATGTATATATTATATATATAATATATATAATTAATGAATATATATATATATATATATTAATATATATAATGATATAATATATATAATAATATATATATTATACATATATTGTATAATATAATATAATTTATATATATCATATATATATTATAATATATAGTACTATATATATATATATATAATATAGTATTATATATATATATATATATTATAACTTGATAAAATATAAATAAATCATAATATATATATAATATATTAATATATATATATAGTATAATAGTATATAAAATATGATAATTAATATATTATATTTATATTATCATATTAATATTTGTATTATTTATATAATATATATATAAAGATAATATATATTATATTATATAAATATATTCATTTATATATATTAATATATACATAATAAGAATAATATTAATAGTATGATAATACATATATATATATATATATATATATATAATATATTATATATATAATATATAATAATTATAATATATATATATATATATAATATATATATATATATATATATATATTCTCGAACTCAAACATAGCCAACTCCTCTCCTTTGGGACACACGTAGATTGTGCGATAGAGCAGCCAATAATTCAATTCGCGTACAAGGTACAATAATAACTATAATAATAATAATAATAATAATAATAATAATAATAATAATAATAATAATAATAATAATAATAATAATAATAATAATAATAATAATAATAATAATAATAATATTAGTTTTTTTTAATAGAAAGTATAAAAAAAAGCTTTAAATAAAGTTGAATATATACTTACATATTAATATCACAAATAACAGAAATGAAATCATTAATAAACTGACTTAAAAATTTTTTATAACAAATTAAAATGCAAATACAATAATTCAAAACAAATAATTCTTTAATTATTTTTTCTTTGCGTTTGAAAATTGCTACTGAGATGTTAAAGTAAACAAATATCCTTTAGGAATGTTGCTAAGTTATATTCGAGAGAGAGCAATATATCAATAATTTTTATAGCCCATAACAAAAATTATTTAATATTTAAAGCTTTGTTATTTTGATCTTGCTCTTTGACAAGATCATTGAGCTAATAGTATTGTTAAAATTTTTACTTATATATATATATATATATATATATATATATATAATAATATAATATATAATATTATATATATAATATATATAGATTATATATATATACATAATATATATTACAATAGTATACTATATTATATATATATATATATATATATTAATATTATATAAATATATATTATATAATATATATATATATAATATACATATAAATATTAATAGTATATAAATAATATATATAATATATTATATAATATATATATATATATTATATAGTATAGTAGATACCTGTATATATATACCTGTATATACATACTGTATTAATATATATAATAAGTAATAATTATATATATATATATATTATCATTATGATATATATATATATATAGTGATATATATATATAGTAATATATATATATATTATATACTATATATACTATAAATAGATATATAATATATATAATATATTAATAATATATATTATATCGATATATATTATATATAATATATATATATATATATTATAGTATATATGACATTATATAGAGGTTACTCCGTTAATATAGGGTAGGTTAATTAGTTAGTTGTTAACGTAGGTTCAGGTTAGTATGTTGGTATTAGGTTAGTTATTAGGTAGGTTACCCCTATAATTGTAATGTAATTTCCCTGATTATTTGAAAATAGACGATACATTTTTTTATTGATGTTCGTTCTTGGAGTCCAACCGTCTTATAAATAAGCCTAATATAAGTATATTATAGTATATATAATATAATATTATATATATATATATAGTAAAAATAATATATATAATATATATATATAATAATATTATATAAAATTAATAGTAGTATATATAGCTGTATATATAATATAATACTATAAGATTAGTATATATATATATATATAATATATATATAAGCTATAAGTGTTAGATTATTTATAGATATTGAAGTATATATATTATATATATATATAATGATATATAATATATTAATGTATGTATAGATATATATATATATATAGTATACTATATATAATATAGTATAGTAATATTATATAATATTAATATATATTATATATATATAGTAATAATATATTATATGTTATAATATATATATTATTATATATATATTATATAATATTATAATTATATATATATATATAATAGTATATAGTGATTATATATATATTTATAATTGATATAATATACTGTAATATAGTATTTATTATTATATAATTATATAATATTATAATATTAGTATCATATAATATATATATATATATATAATAGTATATATTGTTATTATATATATATTACTGTATATATATATTTATAATATATATATAATATAGTATAGTATATTATATATAATATATTATATATATTATATATATATACAATATATATATTCGTATATATATATATATATTTATAATATATATATAATAATATATATAAGATATGATATATATTAGTATATATAATATAATTATATATATTAATATATATTATATATATATTAAAATGAATATACGTATAAGTATATATATATATAAATATATAGTATATTTTATATATATTAATATTATATAAATTATATATATATATATAAGAAATACTATATGAATTTATATATTATGTATAAATATATAGTATATATATATAATATATATATATATATATATTATAGTATATAAATATATTATGAAATTATTAATTATATTATATATATATATATATATATATAGTATAATAGTATAGTATTATAGAGTTATATATAGATATATATGCATATATAGATAATATTATATATCATAATTTATATATATATATATATAAGTATATATATATATATATAATAGTATATATACTATCCGCTTCCTACTCATACCCTATATATATAGTATATACTGTAATATATATATAATATATATATATATTATATATATATTTATATATATATATATATATATTTAAAATATATAATATATATAAGGTATATTATATTATGATATATATAATATATAAATATATATATATATATATAAATAAATATATATATAATATATATAGTTATATTATAATATATTATATATATATAAGGTATATATATATAATATATATATATAATATAATAAATATTATAATATATTATGACAATCTAGTATATAGTATATAAGAGTATATATATAGCTTATATAATCATTATATATATATATAATATTATATTATATTTATTATCATATATATAATATAATATACTGTATATATATATAGAAGTATAATAAATATAAGTATAATATATATATATTATATATAATATATATATATATAGAATATTATAAATATATATATATATAATATATAATATATATATATATATATATATATATATATATATATATATCATATATTATTATATATGTATATTTATAAGTATAACATATATAATGATATATATTTATATATATGCTAAGGAGGGAAGGAGGTCAAAAGACTACAAAAAATTTATACTTGGATAACAGTGCCAAATATTCGTACTTAATCCACCGGAAATCATTTTTTTGTGGATTCAATAATTTAAATGAGAAATGTTTTCTAATGGAAGGACTTGACGGACCTATACCCAAATGGTCGACAGGAAAATGGGTAGACATTTGTAAAAAAAAATCTGGTTATTTAGAGTTTCTCTAACGAATCCAAAAAAACTTAACCTAACCTAACCTAACGAATCCAACAAAGCTTAACTTAACCTAACTTAACCT
Organism: Trachelipus rathkii; assembly: GCA_015478945.1. Taxonomy (NCBI): domain Eukaryota; kingdom Metazoa; phylum Arthropoda; class Malacostraca; order Isopoda; family Trachelipodidae; genus Trachelipus; species Trachelipus rathkii. The sequence continues at coordinate 8,949 of JABUQX010011527.1, read as the reverse complement.
AACCTAATTTAACCCAACCACCCCTAACCTAACCTAACCTAACCAAACCTAACCTAGCCTAACCAAACCTAACACTCCCCTTTACCTTCCTAGACCTAACCTAACCTAACCTAACCTAACCTAACGCCTGCGGCGGGCTGTACAGGAAATTTTTTTGATGCTGTGTTGACCCTTTTCCCTGTCGACCCATTTGGGCTAGTCCCCGACTTGGGGGTAAAATTTTTTTATATCTTGGGTAATTTTTACAAAAATAATCTTTTTTCAATAGTTATAATACTGGAAAGAATTGAATAAATTTTTTTTTTACACCTTTCCTTCATTTAATTAAAATTTTAATTCGTTCTCATTAATAATTTTGATAGTAATTTTTAATGTTTAATTTAATGGAAATATTAGAATGTATATATATGTGTGGGAAAGTTTTAGAATGATATTCTGTTTTCTCAGAATTAATAAAGGTAGTTATGGAAGTACAATGACAAATGGCAAAAAGATATAATAATGTTTTTTTTTCTTCAGTGTATTCAAAATAAACTGGGCAGTTAACTAAATATAATTTTAACAATTAATTTGTTTTTATTTTTATTAAATTTTATTTTTATTATAAGTTGATTGAAAGAAGTGAGAAATCTTGCAAACTATTTCCAATATGATTCTTGAATGTTAAATCAGTTTATAACATATATTTGATAGCATTGACGCTAATCGACAATCAACAGATAGAATAATAATAATAATAATAATAATAATAATAATAATAATAATAATAATAATAATAATAATAATAATAATAATAATAATAATAATAATAATAATACAAATATATAATCATAATGATAAACAAAATAAAAAAAAAACAAATAATATCAATAATACATAATAAATAATATAATATAATATGATTCTTGAATGTTAATATCAGTAATTATAACATATTAGATAGATTGTAACATAATAATATAAAATAATAATAATAAAATAATAATAATAATAATAATAATAATAATAATTACTGCAGAATTTATATCTTTTATTAAATAAATATTTTGCAACTTTAATATCAAAGTTGATAAAATGTTTTTAATAATCTAAAAATATTTTATGCAAATTTCGCAACAACTTTGCCAAAATTATCATATTTTTAATCACTTAATGTTAAAATTTTATATAAATTTTCTGTAAAATTCTAATTTCAACTATTTAACTATTTACTTGTAAAAGTTATAAATAACATTAATCTGTTAAATACACCTCAGGCGATATTTATATATAGATATTTTTAAATTTTCATTACCAAACTATAAGTTATATATATAAAGTATATAATATATATATATATATAATATATTATATTAAGATATATCTATATATATATATAGTATATATAATATAATTATTATATATATATATATAATATAATTATATCATCTTGCTTTAATATTATTTGCTTAGGCGCACTCGGGGAATCCAAGGCAACTACATCGCTCATTTCTAGATATAATATATATATAATAAAATTTATAATAATAATATATAATATATATATAATATATATGCTAATATAATATATATATATATATTATAGTATATATATTATATATATATAGTTATACTACAGAACAGATTTCACGCCTTTTTTGAATATCTACACTATCTCAGAGACTGTTATAGGCTTTGTGGAATTTCTTCCTGTATTTGGGGAATTTCAATGTACATCACACTGAATGGTTGGGGTCTCTCATACTGATTTTGAATGGTTGGGGTCCGAATCATTCAGCATTCTCAAAGATCTGAAAACTTAAAAAGAACCCACACACATTCGGATCGCGCCAACCAATTCTAACACACTTGACCTATTTCACCGGACTAGGCCGTCTCTCTATAATATTACAACACTTTTCGCTCCTAGGTAAATCTGACCAAACCTTAAATATCTCTTAATTTTAAATCTTTCTCTCCAACAGCTCCAATCCGCCACTACACGTTCTTTCCCTGGCACTTTTGATCGGCCCCGATTGTGGGGGCCTTCGTTGCTTCTACGCTAACTATATAATTGGAATGACTGCTTGGACTCTGGTGACGCTTCAGTTCCTGCCGATAAGGTGGGGTATATCGTTGATGGAGAGCAGGTTCATCCTTCTTCGTCAAATCTTCTCTCCTCAAATCCAGTGTTCGAATCGGCTTGTTCTCTAGAGACCAGTTGCGTATCGGGAGTGGAAGAAAATGTGTCGTTCTCAACTATCACTGCTGCTAATCATTCATCTAGAATCGCCGCGGGATCCTCTGTACGACGGGAGCAAAAAGCGGTGGGCTTTTCCAAATCGAGAAGTGCGCTAAACCCTCCCTAGGGCTCTCCCTACTGAAGAAAACTTCTTTCTGGCCTCTTGCAAAAACATCTCAACCAACTTCTGTAAATCTGCCCTTTCCTCCTCCTTATTAAAAGATATACGGTCTGTTGCTAATTTCCCTCCAACTGATAAGGCCAAATCTCTTTGTCTCCTATTTGCCTTAACTCAACCCTGGACGATTCTGGCATCCTCTTCCTCCTCCTTCTCCTTAGGTGTCCTGTGCCTTTGCCTGTGATTACATTTGATCGAGTGCATGGACCTGAAATCTATGAACGTTAGGGAAAGCGGGTGGCCCGGATGGCATATGGCATTCCTCCCCGAGTTTGAAGGGAGTGTGCTTCCCGTTCTGGCCCCTCCCATCGTTCATCTATAATCTCTATGTCAATACTATACATTCTCAGTGTTGGAGCACGCAACATGTCCAGACGTTCCGAAAAAAGGAAGCCGCTCGATCCTTCTAACTATCGCCCTATAGCTCTCACTGTATTCTATCTAAGATCTTTGAAACGCCTTCTCAACTCTCATATGTCTTAGTATCTATCTAGAATATCAATTCACTTCTTTCTACTGCTCGTTCGCATCGTCGAGGAGTCTACTATAGGCGTATATACGTGTCCTAGCTTACTGATTTACGGTTTCCGCCCTTAAGGAATACGGGGAAGACTTGCGTGTGGCCGGCTGTACATATCCAAAGCATTTGCCGGGTATGGGCACGGTCACTGCTGCTCACAAGCTTCCTTCCCTTTGGGTTCCCGTTCCTTTGCTTACTTATTCATAGCTTTCTCTCAATCGTGTTCATAATCCGGCTGTTATTGAACGGGGGCGACGGTCTCTCCTTTTCTGTCAATTGGTGTTGCCTCAGGGTTCGGTCCCTATCTCCTACTTTCCTTACTTTTTCATTAAATGTCTTTCTTCACCTCAGACATACTAATGCTATAGTCCACTCGTATGCCGAGACACGAGCCCTGTCATTCTTCAACTCATGTCAAATTCTGCCCCTCTTTTTGCTTTCTAGAATTGCTCGCGTCTTATATGTCGATTCTATTCCTGGCCTGACGGTATTAGAATTGCCGGGGTCGGGTCATCGTCAACTTTGAAATTTAATTCTTAAATAACTCTACTTCACAAATCTCCTCTCTAAAACACCTTCCAATTCCTATCTCCCGACGGTTCTCCTCGTCCTCCGTGAACATTATATGAACATCCTGGCGTTACATAAAAAAAAACATGTCTTTGAAACGCTCACATCACAACGGTTGCTAGGGCGCCTCAAAGGAAACTGGGAGTCTGCTTAGACTGCGAGACTTTTTTCTTCTTCTTCTCCAGTTTTCTTAGCTATACAAGGTCCTTATCCGCCCTTGTATAGAGTACTAGCCGCATATCGGTTCACCCGACTTTTGGAGCAGGGTCGAAGTGCAGAAGCAACAACTTATAAACTGTTCCGATACTTTCCACATTCGCTGACCCTCTGTTTTGCGGCGGAGTTGTGCTATCGCTTTCATAGGTAACGGGCGCGCAGCGGCAGTGGTGCTCGAGAACTTGGTCACTCGCAGTACCACACCTTTACGAACGCCTCGGACACAAGGGGTGCTGTGTCTTGGCATAGTATTGTTGGGATATTGGTAGCTCAGTTAGGTTCGCTGCGGGCTTCTTCTTCATGCCACCGCTGCTCTTGTGGAATTCGTCTTCCATCTTTCTGTGTCCTGCGACTTTAATCATCCTCACTTCAAAAGCTCGTCTGTGCTCGATGTCTCGTAATTTGTCTTTATGTTGGTGAGCTTCTGATCAGGAAACAGCCGGACCCTCGAATAGCTCTGTCGTGAAGTGTGGCGGTGACATACTGTAATATATATATATATACTATATAGGTATATATATATAATAGACTATATATATATATATATAAGTAATATAATTATATAGATATATATAATATATAGATATAGTATATATATATACTATATCTATATAATATATATATTGAACTAAATCGATCCTTTGTCATTTAGCCAAATTTCAAATATATTCTAAAATTATTCAATTCGGATTTACCATGCGTTCTGTTTTGATATATTGAGATAATTAACCAAATCCAACCTTGATTCAATTACAATTAAATATATATTACCTATAGGTGCATTAGAGTCTTCAGCACACTCTTCAGACTTTTCATCTAGGAATAAATTACGATTTATTGTATCATTAGAATCCAATTCAGTAAATACTCTGCAAGAGTTCACAGGAATTTAGCATGTAAATTCCCATTCTTCTCCCATTAAGAATGTTATACAGTTTTTTAAAGACCATTATAAATATATATATAATATATATAATAATATATATAGTAATATATATTATATATATATATATATTATAATATATTATAATTATATATATATATATATATATATATATATATATTAAATAGATATATATACTTATATAATATATAATATATGTATATATAATATATAATATATTATTATATATAATATATATTATATATAATATATATATATATATTGATATATATAATATATTATATATATATATATATATATATATATATTCTAAATGAGGATGATGTATCCTTCAGCTGGGTTCAAACCTTGAACAAGTGGTCTGGAGGATTTCAAATACTTTTCTAGTGCCATTCTGACCACAAATTTTTTCCAGCATTTCTTTTCCATTTTCTTTTTCACCACTGTAGCCCGACCTACAATTATTGAAATAATATCCAATCTATGCATTCCATATTCTTCTAAAAATTTATATTAATTTTTTGATATTTTATTTCTTTATTGTTAAACATTCCAACCTTTATTATTGTGCTTTTTTTTGTGTCTTAGTAATCATTAACTACAATATGGAACCAATTTTGGTGTATTATTGAAGCTGGAATTGATGTTCATTGATGGTATCATTGCCTTCTCATACTTTCACAATTGTTGTAGATTTATGAAATCAATATATTTTATCTCGGTCTACCCAAATGTTTGTATAAATTACAAATGATTAATATCACAGAATGCTTTGTCTATCCGTGCAAAGACGCATAAAAGTGTGTTCAACTTTTTTCTATAATCGTATTGTTAATTAATTATCATCTATATATTTATTATATATATTTATATAGTATTATATTTAATATATATATATATAATAGATAGATATAATAGTATATATGATATATATAGATAACAAAATTAGATATATAAGACATAAATATCATATTATACATATATATAATAATATATAATAAATATATATTATATATAATATGATATATATTTTTTATAAACTATAATGTGTCTAAATAATTATTATATATTATGTAGTAATATTATATATATATATATATATATAAATATAATATATATATATAATATATATATAATAAGTAGATATTATATATATATATATATATATAAATATATATATATATATAATATATATATATATATATATATATATATAATATATTAATATATATATATAAATTATATATATAGATACATAAACAATAAATATTATAAAAATATATTTATATATAATATTAAGTATGGCATATGCTTAACTACTATCTAAAAAGAAAGAATCTGAAGTATGATTAGGAACTCTAGATGAAGTTTGTATACGTATTATATATATTATAATAATAATATATATATATAATATATATATATATATTTTTCAAATATTAAAAGATTCAACAACTTTATAGCGACAATGATCAGGAAAAGCAAAGTTAAACCATAAATCAGGCCTTTAAAGACTATCTTAAATCTCGTCACGCATTACAGTCCGTTTTATTAAAGCTGCTTTGCGTTCCGGGGACATTTTGTCCTCTTCTTCTTCTTCTTCTTCTCTTCCTTCTTCTTCTTCTCTCTTCTTCTTCTCTTCTTCGTTCTTCTCTTTCTTGTTACTGTAGTATGTTGCAAGGCGTTAAAAATCTTCTCCGGTCCCTTTTATCTGTCTGTTTTCTTTATTTATTAAATTCTCTTGATTTTTGTTTTGTTTTCTATCTATTTGTTTACTAGTTTTTTTTTCTTCCCACGTTTCCTTTCACCCTATCTCCTACGATTCCTTTCCTTCATCTCCTTTCCATATATAGTTTTTCCACCCTTGCTGCGCTCTTTCACTATATATATATATATAATATATTAATAATATACGTATATGTATATAATATATAGTTATTATATAATATTATATAATATATATATATATATATATATATAATAATATAGATATAAAATAATACATATAATATTATATATATAATATATATATATTATAATATAATAGTACTAATATTTATTATTATAATAGCATATGATGATATATATAAATATAGTATATTTAATATATATATATGATACTTGGTATATATTAGTATATAATAATTATAGTATATATTACTATAATAAGTAGATATATAATATATAATATAATATTATATTAATATAAATTATATAATTATAGATATAAATAAGTAAGTAAATAATATATATAATATAATAATTATATTATATATAATAAATATATTATAAGATAATCTACTAATAATAATATAAAAAAGACATTCCTAAACGATATTTAAAAATATATATGATTATATAATAAAATAATAAGAATAATTATATTGAAATATAAAAAAATATAAGATATTAATATTATATATATAGAGATATAATATATTAATATATCCTAATACTTCAACTCGTCCTTAACTGAGAGGAGCCCAACTTTAAGGCAATTCATCAAAATGTCTCCTTCGAGTGCCCTGAGCCTTCACATTGCCTACGTTTGTATCCATCAAAATTTATTTCATCTTTTTGAGTTTTTTTTCTACTTTCTTCTTCTTTTGTCTTTTTTTTTGTTTATTTGTACGTCTACAACTTTGTAATTCTTTTTAATAAGAATGCGTCAAAGTTTTTTGTTCTTAAATATTGTTAAGCTTTTCACATTTCAAAATCATATCATTTTTTCAAAACATTGTGATGTATTAAATTGGTTTTTTTTTGATTTTTTTTATTCTTTGAATTTTTTTTATTCAGTTTTTTTTTCTTAATAGTTTTCTTATTTTAAAATTAGCGAGATACAAAACCGAAAATGTTAAAATTTATAATAGTGTTGTTGTTGTTGTTGTTGTTGTTGTTGTTGTTGTTGTTGTTGTTGTTGTTGTTGTTGTGTTGTTGTGTTGTTGGTGTTGTTGTTGTGTTGTTGTGTTCGTGTCTTGTTCGTTGCTCGTTGTCCTGTTGGTCGGTTGTTTGTGTGTGGTTGTGTGTTGGTTTGTTGTTGCAAGAATGAATGTTTGGTGTTTGTTGTGTTGTTGTTGTTTTTGTTGTTTGTGTTGTGTTGTTGTTGTTGTTGTTGTTGTTGTTGTTGACTTTGCCTTCTCTATTGCCATAATTGTTGCTGCTGCATCTACTTTTTTATTGTTTTATTAGTACAAATCATGTAATTCTGATGGTAAGTTGTTTTCTCGTAAGACTTAAATTTGTAAGAAATTGCTATAGCAAAGGTAAATTTCTTAGGAAAATAAATGTAAAAGGCAAAAATATTATTGTTTTTTATTAATTTATAAATGAATTTATATATATATATGTACCATTATTATATATATTAATTATTTAATATGTAAATTTTTTTATTATTATTATTATATTTATAAATAATTAAATATATATGTTATATTATTATATTAAAAAATATATATTTATAAATTATTAAAAATTAAAAAATTAATAAACTACCTCCTGTTCCCAATTGAGTGCGTAGCAAACACCGAACAGAAAGGTAGAAGAACAGATGAAGCAAAAAGAAGCCCCTTACGGTCCCCTTAATGCCCTAAAGTGAAAACCTTGTCGCGCAGAAAAAATCCACCCCTGGAGTCACGAGACCAGACTGGACCTTCACTGGTTGGATTAATAGTCATGCGGGCATCCCCGAAAAACCCACAGCATAGCAACCTAAAAAAAAAACCGCGCAAGTGTCACTGCCTTTAATCACCTGTTTCAGCCCTACAAAACTCCTCTTCAAGCATCCTTTATCTCACTCAAACTACTTCCTCTTTGGTCACCCAGCCCGGTGACGTCGATTTCCAGCAAATAAGGACACTCACTCACTATATATCCCTTGAACCAATCCACTATCATCCATCCTTCCATATACGCAAACCATTTCTCAAATGTTTTTTTTCGGTTGTTTCCTCGTCAATTAGATCTTTCCTAACATTCACACACAACTGAGGTTCATTCCCATAATCAAGTTTTCTCACACTAATGCCTCTAAGATTGGCCATCTGAAAACTTTGCTAATATAATATAATTTATATAATATAAAATTATAAATAATAGATATATAAGATATAAAATTATATATATAATGATATAATATATATATAGTAAATTATATATGAGTATTATATAATTATATAATATATATTTATAATATATATATAATAAGAAAAAAAATTTATATATATATATATGTATATATATCTATTATATATAGATATATTTATATTATAATAAATATTATTATAAATATATATTATATATATATATTTAATATATATAAATATATGTAATTTAAT
>JABUQX010011526.1:0-7500 GCA_015478945.1 Trachelipus rathkii | reverse complement strand
TTATTTATTTCTTCTATCTGTCTAGAGATGAATCTTGATTGACTCCCAACTTTCTGATTCTACTCTTGTAGATATTTTTTTTAAAAGCTCGTTCCTCCATTCAGTTTACTTTTCACCCTTTAATTACAGTCAAGATATTCGAATATGACTATCAATTCACTCTAAAAAGGTAACAGCAAACAACACCTTTTTCCTACAAAGAGAGAAAGGGATCATTAGAGAACAATTATTCAAAAGGTTTCAGATCAATTTCTAAAATCATAGACTTAATTCACATTAGGGATATTCACTTTAGGTTGTAAACTTTCCTAACCTCGAATAATTTCTTTTCATTGAAACAGTGTCGTCTCTTTAGCATATTGCTAGTACAATTGTAGATTCAGAACCTTTCCTTCTTGAAAAGAAGTTCGGCAAGGTTATACCATCTATAAACAAAGCTCTTCACAGCATGCCTTGAATCTTTTTTTTTAAATGCTTGACTGGGAGTCAAAGGGATAAACAAAGATGGGGAATAGCGGAGGCATTTGAGGACTGCCGATAGTATAATTCTTATTGTAAGCAGCCTGCAAAAAAATGCTAATTGAATATGATGAAGCGAGTTAAACGTTCGGTTTTCAGGTGGACTTCGGAAAAAAATTATTTTTAAACTAAAAATTAAGTTCAAATGTGAAGATTAAAGTAGAGAAACAAGACCATTCAGCATGTCGATTATTTGGGTCAACACATCTCAACAACACCATCCCAAGAACAATCCAAACAATTCCAACATCGCCCTAATCTTGAAAAGAAAAGTTTGCAACCAGAGCAGTAGTAGGAAGGGGATTCCGGACCTAAATGTGTATATATATATATACCCAAATTTTACCTGACCTTGACCTTTTTTGACCGCGACCTTTTTTGAGCTCGAATTTTTACCTGCCCTTGACCTTTTTTGAGCTCGAATTTTTTACCTGACCGTGACCTTTTTTCGCCCAACCCTTTGGTCTTCCATGGGTCATTTTTGGCCCACGGTATTTTTTGGCAACCCTAATTTTTTGGCAACCCTAATTTTTTCGGCAACCCTAATTTTTGGCAACCCTTCGAAGAAGGTTGCGCCAAACGCGTTGCCGTAAGCAACCGTTGTACGTATTGCCCCCCTATTTTACGCCCCCTAATTTTTCGACCATGGGTCAATTTTTGCCCACGGTAATTTTTGGGCTTCATTTAGGGGCTTAGCATTTTTTTGATGTCTTAACCTTATTTGACCATGATATTTCGCCCTTGACCTTGCCATATACCATGGGTCATTTTTTGGCCCCGGTAATTTTTGGCCACCCTTTAGGGGCTTAGCCCTTTTTTGATGTCTTAACATTGTTTGACCATGATATTTCGGCCTTGACCTTACCAATATACCACTGGTGTCAATTTTTCCCACGTATTTTTTGCCCACTTCGCTGGGCCCACCCGTCACATAATTTCGCTTCCTAACCTTGAACGCCTATCTATGGATCTATCCTAAACTTGAAACACCTACACACACACACACATACAACACACCACACACACCACACACACACATCACACACACTTACACTTATACACACATTCACTATGACACTTATACACACATTCACTATGACACTTACATTTACCCATAAACACTTAATTTACACTTACACACCCCACACACAAACACACACACACACACACACACACACAACACACTTTACACTTATACACACATTCACTATGACACTTATGCCACTATAACACTTACATTTTCCCATAGACAACTTACATTTACACTTATACTCACGCACAAACACACTACCATCCTTTGGCTCGTCCATGGGCTCAATTTTGACCCACGGTAATTTTTTGCCTTCCTTTAGGGACTTAGCCCCTTTTTTGATGTCTTAACCTTGTTTAACCATGATATTTCGCCCTTGACCTTGCCAGATACCATGGGTCAATTTTGACCCACGCTAACTTGATGGCTTTGATGGTCCCAATCACCGTAAGAAAGTACTCAGGGCATGTTCTATTAGGTTCTATGGAGTATTAGATGAGTGCCAGGTGAGTGCCAGGTGAGTGCCAACTGAGTGCCAATGAGTGCCAAGTGAGTGCCAATGAGCGCCAAGTGAGGCCACATAGTGCCAAGTAAGTGCCACATAGTCTGCCAACTGAGTGCCACTTTTTCAAGCTTTTCTAGCCTCCCCTGGAGCCTAGAATAGCCCTAATATGAGTATCTACCCCTAGGTTATAAGGTATGAGGAATCGATTGGTGTATATTACAAGTTGCTAGGAGGCTTCCTACTATGAGTTAGTCTTTTTCTATCACTTATAGCCGTATAATATATATATATATATATACTTATAGTACTTGCACGGCACAACCTACACACATTACCACTATAACAACTTATACACACATTCACCTTATCGACACTATATACACACTATGACACTTATAAGCACTTACACTCTCCATAGACACTTACATTAAACCATATACACTTACACTCACACCCATACACAGATACACTTACACTTACACTCACACACTCGATATTTTGATGCCTCAACTTTGATGCCCCACATTAATGGCCTCCAGCATTGATTGCCTCAACTTTTGGAAGGTTCATCTTTGATGACTCATCTTTGATGACGTCATCTTTGATAACATCTATATTGATGATTCATCTTTGATGAAATCATCTTTGATGCCTCATCTCTACCCTACATCAAAGAACAGAGTTAATATTGATGTTTTCCCCTAGTTCATAAGCTAACCTCCAGGGCTCAGCATGATCCCACCGCGCGAAGGCCCACGACCCCGCACCCGCAGGTGCGTCCCGCCGCGTCCCCGGCCGCCGCGTGCGCCCGCAGGCGCAGTATTTCCGCGTAACCGCCGCCGCGGGCGCCCGCAGGCGCCATATATCCGCGTATCCGCCCGCCGCGTGCGCCCGCAGGCGCAATATTCTTGCACGAATGAAAAAATATATATATATATATATATATATATATATATATATATATATATATATATAATATATATATATATATAATAATATATATATATTTATATATAATATATATATATATATATTATATATATATAATACGAGTCATTCATTCATTTTTATTTCATACTTAAACATTTTTATTAAAAACATTTTCGCGAACCTAAAACTGTAACTCATTACAGACCTATTATTTAACACATATATTTATTAACATTATTTTTTACTTAATACTTTTTACTTAATACTTTTTAATTTATAAATTTTTAAAAATTGTATGTAAGAAGAAAAAAATCCAGAGTGTCTGATATATAATCATTTTATTTTACTACAACTGTACGAAATTTTACTAAAAACATTAACATTACATACCTTAAAGCAGTAAATCAGTAAATCAATAGAGGTGTTACCTAACACCTAGGGGATTAGTATGCTTTTGTTTTACTGCTTTACTGCTTTAACTCATGTTTTACTGCTTTAACTCATATGTTTTACTGCTTTAACTCATATATTTATTAACATTACATACCTTAAAGCAGTAAATCAGTAAATCAATAGAGGTGTTACCTAAACACAAGGGGCGATTAGTGTGCTTTTGTTTTTCACTGCTTTACGCTTTAACTTTCTGCTTTACTGCTTTAACCACTGCTTTACTGCTTTAACTCATATATTTATTAACATTACATACCTTAAAGCAGTAAATCAGTAAATCAATAGAGGTGTGACCTAACACCAAGGGGGGATTAGTATGCTGTTGTTTTACTGCTTTAACTCATGTTTTACTGCTTTAACTCATGCTTTACTGCTTTAACTCATATGTTTTACAGCTTTAACTCATATATTTATTAACATTATGTTTTCTTTTATATTTTTTATTTTGTTTTAATACTTTTTATTTTTATTTTTATTTTTATTCTTTTTCTTTTATATTTTTTATTTTGTTTTAATACTTTTTATTTTTATTTTTATTTTTATTCTTTTTATTTTATTTTACTTTTATTATTATTTTTATTATTATACTTCATGCCTATTGTTATTATTATTTAGAACACACATACACACACACACACACACACACACACACACACACACACACACACTTACACTTATACACACATTCACTATGACACTTATACACACATTCACTATGACACTTACATTTACCCATAGACACTTACATTTACACTTATACACACGCGGTCACACACACACACACACACACACACTTACACTTATACACACATTCACTATGACACTTATACACACATTCACTATGACACTTATACACACATTCACTATGACACTTACATTTACCCATAGACACTTACATTTACACTTACACACACACACACACACACAGATTTACTTACACTCACACACAGATTTACTTACACACGCAGATTTACTTACACTCACACAGATTTACTTACACTCACACACAGATTTACTTACACACACAGATTTACCTACACACACAGATTTACTTACACATACAGATTTACTTACACTCACACACAAGATTTACTTACACACAACACACCCCACACACCACACGCACCACTCACTTACACCATATTAACGTATTAATTTATTTAAAACATTTTATGTTTTACTTACACACACACATTTATATTACTCATTCAAATATAACTAAAATTATTTCAAATTTCTTTAAAATTTTTAAATAAATCAATCATTATCTTTGAAACAAAGAATTTATTATTAACTGTTAATACTTTTTTTTTATAAATTTTTATAACTACCAAGTTTTAAAATAACTTTTACTCAAATTTTATGAAAATTTTATTAAAAACATTATATTTTACGTACCTTAAAGCAATAAATCACGTAAATCAGTAAGGTCAGCCCCTAGCACCCCTCTACACCAAGCTATGCCACGTTTTGTTCTATTGACTTTACTTGCTTTACATCATCTTAGCCCATGTAATAAAAGTTATAAAAATACAACATTAAGTTCTTCACCCATATAACATAAACTCATGTATTTTATTAAAATTTAGTTTTTTTCTATGTTCTTATTTAAACAATAAACAATTATTCACTTTACATTTTATTATTCGCCCTCGCGATGTTAAACTAAAAATATTTCAAAGTTTTTTAAAATAATTCGGATTTTCTTTATTATTATTATTATTATTATCTATGTACATTGACAATCCATCACGAGAAAACACAACAACCCGCACTCCTTACACATACGAAACTGACCTCTCTCTGTAAAATGTGTTGAAATAACTACTTTATCCCCAAATTTAGGATAATCCTTTTTGTAGCCCGGGGCGATTTAGGCATAATGAATGAAAATATAGGAATATTTCAAATGACCTTTTTCTGTAAAATGTGTGCTGCAATAACTACGTTAGGCCTAAATTTAGGCCTTAAATTAGCGATTAAGCCTTTTGCTATCCATGCTGATTTAAGCCTCAATACCAGTTCAAAGGGTAATTCCAGTATAGACAAGAATTCATTGTTGTTATTATTATCTTTTATAAATATACTTTCAAACTGAAACATGCCTGGGTCGGTAAGATCCTTTAAGCAGGAAAGAAGGAAATGTTTTCCTTACTTGTGCATTCGGTCGGAGTAATCCTCTATCTCTACTATGACCTCGTATGTGATGCGTCGAGAATTTTTTATCGTCTTGAAAATTAACTTTGTTCTTTAAAATTGTATTTGAGCAGGTGTGTATGTTTTGCTTATCTTTAGACCCCAACTCATTTAAAATCATAGTCATTTTAGCTGTAAAGCGGTGCGCAAGTTATCTGATTTGTATTAAAAAAGTGTTTATTTCTTACTACAGTGTAATCATATTTATAATAAATACTTACATTCAGGAATAATTATTAATTTCACTAGATAGATAATAATTAATTCACTTAGATTTATAGTAGATCACGCTGAAGCAAAACGCAGAGCGCCCGCAAGCGCGGAACCCGGGTGCGGAACCGACGCCATGACCCGCCGGCGTTAAATATTACTACGCGGTTCCGCGAAAATATGGAGCGTCTGTATTCAAAGTGATAGGGCATACATCCTAGAGGTTGATATCTTTTGGACACCATCCCATTCAGTATGTATAATATTAGGTTTGTGTGTACTGCTCAACAGGTTATATTACGAACCTCTATAACATGGTGTTCAAGCCGCATTAGTATTTAAAGTCCCTGGTATTACATCAGTGCTTTATTACAAACCAATGGAGATATTCTCGATGGCTGCCGAATGCATACAACATCTGATATAGAAGAGCTATGAACTCTACATACTTCGATGTAATTTTGAAGTATAATGATATGATACCAATACTGAAAATCCATAAAGAGAAATTACGGTTTGTACAATGAGGGGAAGTTTATTATGCATGTACACACATTGTGTATTTAATTAATTAATACAGAAATTATGTAATAATATTTTAGAATAAAAAACTTTTTCATAACTTATACATAGAGAAGATTAAAACCGTAAAGACATACCTTGAAAAGGCGAGGCGAATGGATTACTTCATATACATTAACTCTACGTCGTATATAGGTGTAGCTTTAAGGCATATAAAAACTTGTTTTACATCCTTAAAGTAATAAGATCTTAAAGGCATTACCACAAAGAGCGAACATGGACCAACGTCACATCCGGACTATTTGTTCTATTTTCCTCAAGGAATTATATAATTTTAGGATAAATAAAACAAACTGCTTTTTCTACAAAAACAAAATGTTCTTTCAAAACTAAATTGTTTTTCAAGAAACTTTACCAGTTGAAATGGTATTTTCCATAAATAAAATTAAAAATGTTTTCAAGTAGAATAAAATGAACGATTCCATAATATAGGAAACGCCGCGTATATGTTGAAAATACAAAAAATGATGTAATGAAAGTTTACAACGGCGTATCATCAAAGAAAATATTTTCGCGACCGCGTAGTAATATTACGCCGCCGGGTTCATGCGTCGGTTCCGCACCGGGTCGCGCTTGCGGCGCTCTTGCGTTTTGCTTCACGTGATCTACTATAAATCTAGTGAATTAATTATTATCTATTCTGGTGAAATTAATAATTATTCCTCAATGTAAGTATTTATTATAAATATGATATACACTTAGTAAAAAATAAAACACTTTAATACAAATCAGATAACTGGGCACCACTTAACAGCTAAAATGACTATGATTTTTAAAATGAGTTGGGGCTAAAAGATAACAAAAACTACACCTGCTCAAATACAGTTTAAAGAACAAAGTTAAGTTTTCAAAAACGATAAAATAATCTCGACAATCACATACGAGGTCATATAGAGATAAGGATTACTCCCTCCACTCACAAAGTAAGGAAAACATTTCCTTCTTACCTGCTTAAACGATCTTACCGATCCAGCATGTTTCAGTTTGACAATACTATTTATAAAAATAATAATCAATTTATAAAAATGATATTGTCTATACTGGAATTACCTTTGGACCTGGTATTAGGCTTAAATCG
>JABUQX010011525.1:27500-37776 GCA_015478945.1 Trachelipus rathkii | reverse complement strand
GATCTCCGGACAACACTGTATACGGTATATAGTCGCGTAAGGTATTCGCAAGAAGTGGACACATGCAGGTTAGAGAATATTATGTTGATAAGCAGTTCATTTTATTGAAAGAATAATCAGATCGGTTCCCATGAGGCCGAGAATATAGTGTGAAGAATCCGAATCCTTCGACAGTATTTAGATTATACTATAACCAATGCTACTATACTACAAATTAACAACCCCACTGCCAACCCACGCGCCCTGAACACCATCCCCATATCTCATCACAAGTACACAGAAAGATAAACATATCTTTTTTTAAATTGAATAATGACCCTGTTAAATATATTTCAATCTTTCTATAACAAACACCATAAATCTTACTTCCTATAAGAGTGTTTTGGGAACTAGGCGCAACCGACTCGACATGCAATAATAACACAATTAATAGATTACTACGAAATCTTTGTACATTTTTAAATTCTTTTTATCCAACATTCAAATTCATATAGGATTCGAATACATAGAAGACGAGGGAAAAACAGAGTTAGAAGGGGATGTAATTCAATGCTGAATAATGAGAAGAGTTTGGTAAATAGTTGGACTGACGCGATTTTTTTATTATTTTTGTTTATTTTTGAAAGAACGTGATCAATGAATGCAAATTTTTAAACCTGAACATAAGGTGGTCCTGGTAGGAGTTGGATGGTGATCAGCGGAAAATTATTAAAATCATTTATAAAATTAAAAATCGGAAGAAAGAATTAAGACATACCGACGCAAAGATAAATAATTGCCAAGTTTATTTTTCTTTAAAAAAAAGTAGGGAAGTATGAATTGAATATAGAGCAACGCTAGATGTTAAAGACATATGAAGGAGTGGTGGAAATGGGAGAAAGTAGTGGATGGGTGCGGGAGACTACATCGGGGGTCGGGGGGTAGGGATAATACTGAAGGGCACAGACAGTGGATTAGAGTTTTTAGAGCGAGTATTTGCAGTACCTGAGGTTGAAAAGACAATCGATTAACATGTGGCAAACAAGTAAGGAAAAAAATTTTTTTAAATTAAGTTGAGAACCGAGGAGATCTATAGACAGACACCCTGTGAGAAAAAAGGAACACCAACTATTCGACAAGGAAGAGAGAAGGAAGAAGTTCTCCTCTCGCCTCACAACAAACAGTCCCAGATAATTGATGCGATTTGAAAGAAAGCTTATGATTATAATGTAAAAGCAAAAGCTCAGGAGAAGGGAAGAGGAAAATCTCGACAACTTCCCACCCAGAAAGAGAGATGCGGGGAATAGAGCCTTAAGAGCAAAGCAAGGAACGCAGCCACCCCGAGAATTACGGGAGACACGTCTATTCATTTTGCCAATGACGCGTTCTCACAAAGTCGGGGGGAGTTTCCAAATGAGCTTAATTGGGTGGATTATGGTTATTTCTTCCATTGATCGATCAATAAGCAACAAGCGATACACGCGTGTCACCAGAAAGTGACCGCGTGGCTTATCAGCGCACAAAGCCGCCAGGGCCATCCGCCACCAACAACATCGGACACCCCCCACCAAAGGAACTCGCTGACACACCCGAATTCCAGCTTCGATCCACCCGATATCCTAGTTCATGATCGAGGGAGTTGTAGAAGAGAAAAGACGTGAAGGGCAAAAAGAAAAAAAAGAAAAAAGAAAGAACGAAGAAAGGAAAAGAAAAAAAAAAAGAAGAAAAAGAGAGAATAAGAGAAAAAAAATAAGAATGAGAAGAGACCAACATAAAAACAGTGAAGAATGAGGAAAGCCTGATTTAAAAGCATGTGAGAGAAAGAGATGAAAGAGAAAGAATTAACTACGTATAATCTTTAATACGTACTGTTAAAGAGAAAGAAATTAAAAGAAAGAGAGAGGAAGAGATTCGTAGTGAGTATGAAAAGTGTAAAATAAGATGGCGAGAGTATAAGAGAGATGATCCTATGGAAAGATATATGAAAAAAGAAAAAAAGAGAAGTAAATAAAAAAAAAGGAAAAAAGAAAAAAAAAAAAAAAAAAAGAGTAGAAAAAAAAAATAAAAAGAAAAAAAAAGACAATGAAAAAAAATAGAGAGAGAAGAACACTTTGAGATACATTCAAGCCATGATTCCGAAAATAATGGAATTGATACGAAAAAAAAAGAAACTGAGGAGAGAGAGAACCAGAGAGGAGAGAAGATGAGGAGAGAGAACGTACGAGTCAAATTGAAAAAAGGATACGAGGAGAGAGAGAGAGAGAGAGAGAGAGAAGAGCGAGAGATGAGAGAGAGAGGAAGGGAGAGAAGAGACGGAGAGTAAAAGATTTGATGCATAAATTGAAAGAGAATATAGTAGGGCCTATAGGAAATGAAGAGAGAAGAGGAGAGAGAGTGAGAGAGAGAAGAGAGAGAAAATAAAATAGAGATAGAAGAAAGAATGAGAGACCGTTGAGAGAATGGGATGGGATAGGATGAGATGGAATGGACGAAGAGAGAGAGAGAAGGAATAGAAGAGAGAGAGAGAAGAAGAGCAGATATGGTAGAAATGAGGTAATATGAGAGTAAAACGAGAGAAGAGATGAGTGGCACAAGAAGACCGAAGGAACAGACGAAAGAGAGAGCGAAGAGAGACCGAGGGGAGAAAGAAGAGAAACGAAGAGAAGAGAGAGAAGAAGAGAGAATGAGAGAGAGAGGAGAGAGACGGCGTGAGAGAAGATGAGAGAAGCGATGATGTAGAGTCGTTAGAAGTGAGAGGAGAGAATGCGAGAATGATGAAGAAGGTGTGAGTAGGATTATATGTGTATATGATGTGAAAAGGACATGGCTTGCTGAAAAAGAAGAAAAGATTACCGGAAGTATACGGAGACGAGAGTTTCGTCGTTCATGAAGTGGCATAGATTTGATCCGAGTGCGACAGGGAGAAGAGATTGAGAAGAGAATTCGAAACTGTTATGAGAAGAGAGGAGAGATAGAAGAGAGAGAGCTGTTTTTTATTGTTGAGGAGAGAGAGAGAGACTGAGGAAGAGAAAGAGATGGGAGAGAGATGAGAGAGGATAATGAGAGAGTAATGAAGAGAATTAGGAAGAGAAAGAGATTTGGTAAGAGATAGAGAGAGTGATTATTTAGCAGAGAAGAGAGAGAGAGATTGATATGTTTGTTGGTATCTTTTTTGATGTATGTCGTATGGGTTATTTTTTTTTTGCTGTATTTTTTTTTTTTTTATTGATGATTTAGAGAGAGAGAGAGAGCTGATGAGAAAATTGTAACGAATGTCTGATTAGAAGAGAGAGAAGTTGAGAGAGAAAGGAGAGAGCAGAGATGAATTGAAGGATGACGGAGAGAGAAGAAAGAGAGAGAGGAGAGAGAGACGAGAGAGAGGAGACGAGAGAGAGAGAGAGGAGAGAGAGAAGACGAAGAGAGAGAGAGAGAGGAGAGAGAGACCTTTCCTTTAGAGCTTAGGACTGGAAAAGTTTGACGGTCGAATTCTTGAACAGGGCAAATATAAAACGACTGAAGGATTGTTTATTTAGGGGAGTGTTTTATTTAAACGTCTCCATTCAGCTCCTGAACTTTCATATCAGTTGAAACCAAATCTCCGTTGAAGAGAAATGTGGATTTTAATATTTTTACTCAAAAAATTAGGATAATGGATGGGATTACCTGGGAATGGAACAAGTGGATTAACTGGAAGAAATTGGGGATAACCTTCAAATTTGATTTTCAAACCAATAATTAATTAGGCTCCTATACAAATTTAGGAAATCTAGCGACACGGTTAGTTTAGCTGATATATCATATATTAATTTATTTACTCTTTTAATTAAAAATTTATATATAATTTAATTATAATTATTAATAATATATAACATATATTTATATTATATATATATATTATATTACTATAATTACATAATTTTTTTATATATATTGTATGTATATTTATATTATATATAATACTATAATTAATATATTTATTTATCTACTTATAATTCATATATATAAATATAATATATATATAGAGCTTATATACTATATATTAGTATATATAGTATTATATATACTATATACTATATTATTTATATGATATATTATTATTGACTTTTATTATTTTTATTTATTATTATTTAATTTTTTTAGGATAATTTTATTTTATATATATTATTATTTTAATATATATATTTTATAATTTATCTAACTTTATATTATATTATATGGATCCAGTTGTTTTATAATTTTTTTTTTCATTTTTTATTTGGTTATAGTACTAGATCAAATAAAATCTGTGTTGATAAACGGGATCAAAAATTTTAAATATCATCAATTATAATAAAAAAAAAAAAGGGATTTATTATTGGGCAAGATACAGTTGATCTAGAGAAAGAAAAAAGGACTCCGTAGTGAATATTTTCTATTTAGATTTTAATGACCCTTTTATATATTTGAAAACAAGAAAAAAAAGTTACCGGCAAAAGTAGATCCATTATGATACGGTTAAGGATATAGGCTTTACTGCATTGCTCGATCCATATAGTAATATATTGGTTTAGAACCCTCTTAGTTCATGTTATGGTAAGTTTTGTTAAGTATTCACAGAATATATATATATATGAGTGTGAAAAAAAAAAATCAATATGGACCGAATATTTACCCGAAAACATTTTCTTTTCTCATTAGCAAAAGTTCAGTTTTTTGTACCTTTACCTTTTTATTATTTAATTTTTAATATTTACAAATTTCGTTATCTTTCGTGATCATTTTAAATTGTTACTTTTGTTAGTATATTATACTAACATATATACCGAAAAAAAAACTTACAAAAAACAAATTATTAATATGAATAGAGAAAAACTTAAATCACGATATTTTATTATTAAATATTATTATTAGAAATGTTAATTACTCATATCCTCTCACCATATATCCAGTGAGATATTTATATATAGTTATATATATATAGATATATACTATATTATTTTAATATATATTATATCTCATATATTCTTATATATATATATTTAAGTATTTTATAAAAGCGCCCCTCCATTACTACTCTTAGTAGTAGTGTTATGTGTAATCATACTACATAAAATTTGCAGCGGACGCAGAGTAAATTCTCATTTGGCATGAAGTTATTATTATAAATTAATGAAATGTTTAATTGAACAAAATAAAAAATCACAAAAAGGGAAGAGAAACTAATTTAACGATGATGCACGAACACAGTGCACCTTTAAATCAATGGCACTGAACAGGGCATCATGAGGGGCTGTATATATATTTAATATATATATTAAAGTGATATATATATATATATATAGATATATATTATTATAATATAATATATATATTATATTATATATATATATATATATTATAATTATTTGATATATAATAATTAATTATATAGAGAGAGTATTTATATATATTATATATATTCTATATATATATATATACACACAAACAGTGATACACACGCGCGCGCGCTACAACACACACACACACACACTTAATTCAGTTCATATATTCAGTCGGATGCAGAGGGGGTGTGGGGGTGATTAAGAGAGAACCCCTACCTCTAAGCCTCCCCTCCTCCACCTTCCCGCCTCTCTTTTCGATTTATTGGAAAGTGGGAGTATTAGAGGTGGGGATCGATCGGTGGGTGGTGTGACCGACGGTTCAAAGCTCTGACGGAGACAGGCAGGATGAGAAGAATTTGTTTCCAGGGCCCGAGACAGTGCCAGATGGCCCTTTCAGAATCGCAAAGAAATTCTGTGATAAGAAGAGGGTGCCTATGCCACTCTCTCTCTCAGTTAACCTAATATATTAATTGCTTCTGTGACATTTCTTATGTACATCAAAGCCATGTAAGTAAAATAGTAAACAATTTTCTAATTACATATTTTAGTCAATCAGACGTAAATAACGTAAACAATATTTTTTTTTACACAAAATATTAGCAAACTTCTTTGAGGGAAAATTAATAGAAGGCAAATTTTTGGCAAAGTTGTATCATAAATTTTGTGAGGAGGAAAAAAAAAAACTCGGGGAAAAAATTACCATCTTGGCTCCAGTTGTCGTCATTCCGGAATACGCTCGACGCGGGGTGTAGGGGTGGTGGGGTGGGAGAAGTTTGGTTATTAACGTAGTGTGAGTTTGTGTGTATTTGTTATGATGGGTATTTGCGATTGTTTCTGTAAATGGATTTGTGCATTCAATTTAAAAGTTACATATATTAGGAGTGGCCTAGTAAGGAATTTCCGCACCGCACCGAGATTGAAAATGAGTATCGACCAGCACTGGTGCATATGCAAACTCTGACATAGATATAGGTATAGATCCACACAGTGCCATAGATCGATTTTTTTTACAGTTACACACACACACACACACACACACACACACACCGTCCTTTTTAAAAGTTTATCTCCGGCCGAAGATCTATATTTTCAAAAAGACGTTAATAAGATTTTCATAACAAAACAATTATATTATTGAAGTAATAATGAGACATTTAATGAAAAAAATTTACTTACAAGAAGTGTTGGGCAAGTTTTAACTCCATTATATTAAACCCAACTCAATTTAAAACCCAACCAACAAATTTTTCTTGCCTCTAAATAAATGAATGGTTAAACGATCGGTTAACTAGCCTTGTATTAAGAAAAATCCTGATATTAGTAAAAGTTATTACTAACATCCTTTAAAAAATATTTTATATATTTTTATTTATATTTTTCATTGTAATTTGTCCGAGAAAAGGACTCCTTATCCATTTACAAAATATTTAGTCAAAACGAAAAATGTTGCACCAAAACGTCCTCCGAAAATATTACTGTTCTCAGTTACCGTATCGTTCAGTCAGCCTAAATCCAAATTACTCAAACAACTCTTTGTGCTATAACTTTGATAATTATACTGGACCAATTTACATAGGACTTGTGCCATTATTTTCGTTTTAACGTTATCTATCCTGCAAAGGAAATTTCATTTGATGGACGATCTTCAGAGATATTACATGTTAATGTTTTAGAAGTTTTTGGTGACTACCACCACCCCAACTTAACATTATCACTTTAAAACCACCAATTTCATATTACGTACACTTCAGACTATATGTGTACCAAATTTCATCCAGAAATTCCATGTTATATATATATATATATATATATATTATATATATATATATATATAATATATATTATATTATATATATATATATATATATATATATATTAGGTATTATAATATATATCTATATATATATATTATATATATATATATATATACTATATATATATATAGTGAATGCACCGTTTCATTATTTTCTGTTTGAAAATTTGACTTCAAACTTCATATCCCTTGTTATTATTAAGCCAATTTAGATACCAAAACTTTTGTATTATATATATATATATATATATATATATATATATAATATATATATATATATATATAATATATATTATATATATATATATATATATATATATATATATATATATATATATATATATATATATATATATATATATAATCATATAATTTAACTACTGTACTAGTTTTATAACACTAGTATATCTAATTTTCGATTTATTAACATTTTAAGTTAAAGAGCTAATTTGGCTATTAGTCTGACACGTTCCAATTAAATTTTTATATTTATTTTATTACTTGGAGTATACACACAAATTATATATCAACAGAATCACAAAACTTTATTTTTTGTTACGTAATAAAAAAAAATTTGATCTTTCATATATGTCGAAGTGTAACTCTTGAAATTATTTTGTGTGATGCTGCATGTACTTCCCATGAAAAAAACCAGCCAAGATGACTTGGAGCACCTATGGCCCCATCTTATCAAGTACTTTGGATCTGTCAAGATCAAGAAGGAGTATATTGAGGGCAAGGGAAAGATTGAATGCTCCCAATGTAAAAAAAAAAAAACTTCAGCTTTGACATTAAATCAACACATAGTTTGAAATCGCACTACTTGATCGTAAGTAACTTACAACGATACTTTTTATTTGAATTGTATTTCTTTTTAATTTTAAAATTCAACCATTAAATATTTCACATATTTTATTTACATAAATAAGGATTTTGGTTTTGTAACTTTTTTTAGAAACATCCTTCTTTGCACAAGAAGCTGTGTACTGCAATTGAAGGAGGGTCAAAACGGGGCCGGAGCTGCTCAACACACAGTGAGACACCCAGAAAAAAGCGTCAGACCATGATACCTTCAACCACTGGATACCAATTATAATAACTGATTCAAACAAAGAAATAATTTTAAGTAAAAATAACTATTTTCAGTTATAATAGTACATTTATTATAACTATATATCACTTACTGCCAATTGACTTATTATACGATTAACTATTTAAAAAGCCTTTTGTAAACAATATATATATATATATATATATATATTATATATATTATATATTATATATACTATATATATTTATATATATATATTGTATTTTTATATATTATATATATATATTATAATTATATATATAATATATAGATATATACGGTATATTATATATTATATATTCAGAAAGCTTTGATGTGTTGATTAACTTTAATTTAAAAATTTAGTACGGAGCTAAAACAACAACTTGGTACCAAAACTTATATTAACACAAAAGAAATTAATAACATTTGTTGCTTCTTTTAAATATTTTATTATTTATTAAAATATATATGATAGTAATAGTATTATTATTCAAAAACTAAGCTGTTTAGTCAACCGGAATTAAATGACTTGTGCGTAACTAACCAGGAAAGCAGGTGAGTTATTAGCCTCCCGGCTGCAAGAAAAAAAATCTATTGCACCGCTCAGGAAAAGTTTCATTTCCGCAAGCAGGACCTGATTTTGGTAGACTTCTTTTCAAAGGAAAAGCACTTTGTTCACCTGCCGAGATATCACAGGTCTTCTCACAGAATTAGGTTGTACTTCGTATAGTTCGGAAGAATAGAGTTCTTTCCAATATGCTTATTCAGAGTCTCAAGTGTGTTGTTCTCTTGCACAGTGGGAATGTTCAGTTCCTGTTGATCACTCAGTGTATTTGGGAGAAGAACATAATGACATAAAAACTGTGATTGACTTACTCAAATATCTCGAGTATAACTGGATCATTTGTGTGGATCTCAAAGTATCCATGCTTTCTGAGCGAGCATGTTAAACAAAGATGTAACAGGTTTTTGAATAGATATCAAGAGCAGCAAAGTCTTTAAAAATTGTACATCAGGAAGTGAAAAAATGCTGTTGCCACTTGGAAGAAAACATCTTTGAAAACAAGAAATTTTCCTTCCCATAAACTTAAAAACAAATACAGATTCAAAATGCTCCGACATCAAATAGCCTTAACTTTGATGTTGCATCAAGAATGCAACACCATTTTGTCTACTATTATTTTTATATTTCATGTAATATTTTTCATTTCATTATTATATCAATTTTGTGTTTAATATTTCAGTTGATTTATCAAATATAAATGTATAAAAACATACATTTTAAAGCTTGTACGACAGTATTCTCAATACAAATGGAAAAATAAACTATTCAGAATTTGAGCGTTCTTGGTAGCATATTTTTCTGATTTGGTGCAATTTAAGAAAAATATTTGCATAGTATTTGCTTTAATATTAAAAACAGTTTCTTTGATTTCCCCTCACTTTCAAGTCAAGGTGTCAAATTTTTTGAAAATAATTATATATTTTGAGGTAATTCCCAAAACAATTCTGTGACAACTGGTTTTGCTATACCTAATTAATGTTCTTAGGTCAGTAAACTGAAAAGCTCCTTAGTTGTAAAATACAATTAATTTATAAATGGTAAGTGTTTAAAGAGTCAAAAATGATGCATAAAAGCAGTTTAAGTAAATTTTGTTACCAAAGTATTTAGAAATATCAAAATATATTTAAAAAAAATAAAAAGTGAAATAAAACCCCCAAAAAGAAAAACATGGCTGGTTAAAAAAAAAAAACTTTTTGCCAACCTTTATATATATATATATATATATATATATATATATATATATATAATATATATATATATATATATATATATATATATATTATATATATATATATATATATATATATATATATATATATATACAAAGGCATGCAAGACTGGAACTAGCTAGAACTCAAATCACAAGAATTAATTTTGTTTTCCACCCCTTAAACGGAAATGAAGTCTTGAAGATTCTACAATAAAGAGATTCTCAGAGTAATAAGGGGAAGGAGAGAGATTGATATATATATATATATATATATATA
>JABUQX010011525.1:0-17500 GCA_015478945.1 Trachelipus rathkii | reverse complement strand
CCTGTACGACACAAAATAATTATTTTATTAGCAATGGCACAATGAATAACCACGCCTTAACACAAATGATATGGTAGATCACATGATCACATCAGTAAATCAATAGATTACCTTTGCAGACACATACACTGACATTAATAATAAACTAACATTTATAAATAAAGTCAGGCTCACTAAAATAAAACTAATAATTTAGTCCGAGCAAAGAAATGGTTAATATCCTTACTGCCACACAAGTACTGGAAATATATCAAAATTGAATATAAAAATAACCGTCACCGAACCTACATGAAATATCCTAATTTCATAAACAGACCCCATAATTCTATTACCATTTAATGCCAAAATCCCCTATGAAACCATCGAATTATTTATAATGCATCTAAAGACAATAAATTATTGGTCGATTTCAACTGACACGAAATGATTTGCGGAATTTTGGAGGGAAATCGGAGACGCCTGGAAAAAGCGCTCGAAAACACATTTGAATAGAATTTATATTATTATTAATAATAATAATAATAACTAGTTTTTATACGCATTTAATGGACACTTCCTGCTTTACCTATCACAATAAGATCTAGCCTATGCATATATTTCTCTCAATTATATATATATATATAATATATATATATTATATCTATTATATATATATAATATATATATATATATATATATATATATATATATATAATATATATCTATAGATATATATATATATATATATATAAATATATTATAATACTATATATATATAAAGTATCGGTATCGATGCAGGAATAAACAAATCCGCAACCCACACCAACGGATATTGAAAATAAATATCCGCATTAGCGGATATTATAATTTTATATCAAGTCCACCTCTAATTATTATTATTATTATTATGATTATTATTATTATTATTATTATTATTATTATTATTATTATTATTATTATTATTATTATTATTATTATTAATTATGTATTATTATTATTATTATTATATATATTATTATTATTCCTGTATGGCGGGGCATGTCTACATAGTAGTGCAAGAATCCTCAGACTGTATTATCTGGTATGATTATTCATCCAATGGTTAATTAACATTTAAGTGAGTTGTGGTTGCAAGCCCTTAACATTATAATAATAGTCGCAACAGATCGGAATTAGTATCGGCAAACGAATGGTGTAGTATCGGTATCGGTAACTTTTTTTTGCTATTTCTCCATCCCTATATATATATATATATATCTAATATATATATTTATATGATAATATTATAATATACTATATAGTTAATAAAAATATATATTATATATATATTAATATATATACCTTTATATATATATAAAGAAATACATATACTAGTAAATTCATAATGTTAATAAATCAGATTGCCTTGGAAAAAAACCGTTTCTTAAAAAAAAAAAAAGCCAATTAGTTTTTTTTAAAAAACAAAAAAAACCCAATGTTTTTTTGTTTTAACTTTGCTTTTGCTTCTTATTTTGATGGTTTAATGTAGTTTTTTAATGGTTTTTAATGGTTTTGAGTACTCTAATCCTTCCCATCTGCAAGTGTGTTATGCTCACTTCTGCTTAAACCAAAAGTAGTTTTAATCCTTCAAATAGATCCATTTCTTTAGATTCTTATATTTCAAATTTTCTTGATAACTGTGAACTTGTATAGAAATTATTATTATTTGTTTTGAGTTTACATAAACTACCATAAAGTATAGAAGATAAGACGGTCAAAGTAATTATAAATATATAAAAACTCTATCTGAAAAAAAGGTTTTACTATATTATTTACCCCCCCAACACAATTATTATCATTTCATATGCAGCCCAAAAATCATAATAATGGCCAAGTTGCGTATAGACGACAATGTCACTGTTAGTATGTGAACTACTCTTTAAGATGACAGGATGGATAAGATGACGCATCAGAAGAAAATCTGCTGCGTAAATGGGCCGCTACATATTCCTCACAATAATCCCTCACACTCCACATATGAGTTTATTATAAACTGCTTTTGAAATGTGGCATCAATTGGTAGAAGAAAATAAATTCCCAAAAGCTCGAAACAAGAATCATGTTTTTATAACATGTTAATTTTACAAATTTATTCTCACAAGTAATATAAAGATTTTGCAGAAACATTTTTAATTCGCACTTTCAGCATACTCTTGTCGATTGAAATATTGAGAAAACCATGTCAACATGCTAAAGAAAACCATTATAATACAATAATATTTTTTAACATATTTTATTATGGTTAAACCATTCGGTTTAAACCATTGGTTTTTTTTTGGTTTAATACCCAAAGGTGGTGTTAAAACCATGCGCCCCCTAATCATACTATATATACTATATATATATAATATCTATATATTTTCGGTCGTGATGAGCTTGCGCAGACGCGTGTGAATACGCTCCCCTGACCTGCGGCCGTAGTCGCCGCCAGGTGTGGAAAATAGATTGAAGTAGCTTCGGCAGTGCGAGATCGTTGAACCATACTCGAGTACGAGTACGACGCTGTCGTGCGGAATGTTCGGTTTAATTGATGGCTTCACGCTCGGGCTGCCTAGCCGCCGCAGCCCCGCTTACGCTGACTAGTTGTGGTCTCGGACTTCGATTGTAATGTCGTCTTATGCTGGCGCTTCATTATTATATATATAATATATATATATAATATAGTATAATATAATAACTAGTATTTTATAATATATATATATTATAATATATATAATTGGGTTGGCTGCCCACTACCACTTGTCTTCCGCCAGGAATGCTAATGCATGCCTCAGAGAAGGTCGCGATCGCCAAAGCGGCCTTCTATCTTTCGGCGAAAAAATGTTTATGAATCGTATGGGTACATGGGAATGTCAGAGGAATAAATGTTGACGAGAAGAGGAGAGAGGTGATGGATGTATTTTAAAAAGGGCAGTGACTGAAACAAAAATGAAAGGAAACTGTGAAATTGAATGGTGTTGTGTGAAATGTGTGTGTGCTGGAGTGGAAATTAATGAGAGGGGGGAAAAGGAGTTGCAATTCTGATGAGTGACTTGTGGTAGAGAGCTATGGTAGATTTTGTTTGTACGAGTAATAGAATTCTAATGTTTAAGTTTGAAAAGGTCAAGGTATGTGTGGTTGTGATATATGGTCCATCAGAGGGTAATGTTGAAGAGAGTGCGATTTTCTGGAATAATCTGAATGATGTTTTGGATGGGGTGAGTAGAAGCTTCAGATGTATATTGGCGAGTGAGCTGGGAATCAACCGGCTGGGAGACCGGAGAAAAAGTGGATTGAATCAGTAAAGGAATGCCTGGAGGAGAGAAATGTGAGTTTGGCAGAGGTGAGAAGAAAGGTGCATAATAGGAGTGAATGGCGGGGTTTTATGAGGGGGGTAATGGTTGGGCCCACCTGGGCAAAGGGACGAACCCCACATTGACGAGATGTCATAGTGAGGGTCCATCGCGGTCCCGTGAAGCTCCAGGGTGGATTTTCTGATTTCGACGAGTTCTCACTAAAAAATATAAAAGGGGCGGTAAGACTGGGCTTTCTTTTCAACTTGCGTCATATTCTTCTCTCTCTCTCTCTCTCTACTCTATCATATTAAGTATATATATTACTATATAGTATATTAGTATATAATATATATATATATATTATATAATTAATAATATATATATATATAATACTATATTATATATAAAATATATAATATAATATAGGTATACTATATATAAGCAACACTTAATGGAGTCTATCTGGTATTTCATTCTAATTTCAACTGTCTTCTGTCAAAAGGATTGTGATACATACTACTTACTTTTCACATTCGGTATAACGTGCTTATATATAATATATTCATATATACTATATATATATATATATATAGATATATATAATAGTAATAAATATTAATATATACGTATAGTATATATATTATATATAGTATATTATATATATATATATTAATACTTTAAATTCATTATATATCTTACGATACAATAAGCATAAGAAAATCCTCATAATGATTATCAAATATATACTATCAGCGCTCTTCTTTTTCGTGGAGTCTTTTATTTCATCACTGTAATAATGTAGTATCACGGTAGTATCAGGTTTTTTACTGGCGAATAAATTCAAATCATAATGTGATTTTTTTCAAGTTTACTTTAAGATACGAGTTGTTACTCTACTATGGAGGTTTGTGAATAAAATAGTGGAATCCTTCAATCCTTGCGTGAGTTCCTTTTCACGAAAACCTTAAAAATTACTACATCAATCACCCTCAAATTTTTACATAATTTCTGTAAATTGATCTCTAGGGAAGAAAGTCGAGTTCTGCTGAAGAATTTTCGTGCTGCATTAAATAATTCTGACTCGTTTCGCTCTGGACAATGGGGGCGGCGAGATTTTTTTTTTCTTTTTTTTTGAGCCCAAGGCTTATAAAATACTTAAAAATTCTGAAGTATAATTGATGGATAAGGTTCCATTTCATTTGATTCTACGATGTTGCAAAAGGCAAGCTATGTTAAGGTGAAGATTTTAGATGTTCTATTAATAATATATAGCTATCCTTTAAGTGACAGTAATGCACAAACTCTTGCCCGTTACGAACTTTTAAGTAACCCGTCAACTACAAATAAAAATATTATACTAGAAATGATCCAAATGAAAATAATAATAATAATAAAAAAAAAAATCAGAAAATTAACCTTTAAGTTTTATGATTATTATTATTTTAGAAAAGTTAATAACAGTCCTATTGAATTTGCGGATCCATTTAAATTAAGCAGCTATTATATATAATTTTATAGGCTTTTGGTTAACAATGAATATTAACGTATTTCTTGTTAGGGAGTGTTTTCTCTTTTCTAAACTTGTATATTTATTTGTGAACAGATTTTTATTATGTTCACTCTTATTATATCAAATAAAGTAAATAAATTACATTATGAACGAACATTTTTGTTGCATTTTGGAATAAAATTACAAGAGTATTGAACCATATATAGATATATAGATAGCGCACCTTAAAATTAGAGTAAATCTGGTAACTTTTTAAACCAGTAGGACAAATTTGTAATAAATATGTATAAGATATAAGAGTATTGATATAATATATATATATTATATAGTATATATATATATATATATACTGACTACTTTTGAGTGGTAATCCGTAGCTCTACTCACATTTTTTCTTTAACTTAAGCAAACCTAATTAGAAATCACAACCACTCCATAATAATAATAAATAATAATATATTAATAATAATAATAATAATAATAATAATAATAATAATAATAATAATAATAATCATAATAATAATAATTAATAACATATAATAATAAATAATAATCTTTTAAAAGCAAAAAGTGATACATACAACTTTATTAATTAACCAAGGTTAAGGTTGCCCTGAGATAACTCGGTGCGTGTCGCACATTTTAGGGTGGAGGAACGTCAGAGCTCAAAAATTTCAAATTATTATAATCATTATATTATAATATAGTTATATATATAATATATATATATATATATATATATATATATATATATATATATATATATATATATATGTGTGTGTGTGTGTGTGTGTGTGCGTTTGTGTACTGGCATTATTAATATAAACTTTATTGATTAATATAATTAATAGGAAAGTTAGAGTAACACCTGTTAGAGGAGGGCCAAATGTCAGACTCGAAGACTGATCTTTAAAAACACAAATTTTCAATAAGCAATGGAGGGACGAGGGGGGCTCCTCCCCCCTCCATCTCCATAGCAAGGAAAAATATTGTTTCTCCGTTATTAGTTTCCAATAAAGTGGAAGTTGCCTTTATTGTATAGCATTAACAATATGTTAGCCACACAAAGCATATGGGCAAAGTTTTCCCTCCCATTTTGTTGAAAAGTGAATTACAAATGAAAAATACATTTTAAGATATATATATATATATATATATATATAAGGATGAAAGCGTATACAGCAACTAGAATTTTCCACATTTTTTATTTATTTAATCAGACGTTTCGGATAAAGGTCTATCCATCATCAGTGTATTAAAAACATACTCACATTCAAATAAAAAATACATAAAATATATAGAACACTCCGTGTAGGAACTTACACAAAAGTTTTTGCACCTCTATATCGAATAAATCTGCTAAAACATCCATTAAAAACAAAGCTGAGACTGAGTACTGGTACTGAAGTCTTCCCTTAACAGAATGAAACAGGAACTAATATAATGGAAAAATTTAAAAAAATAGAACGAAATTTTAACAAATAATAATAATAATAATAAATAATACTAATAATAAAATAATAGATAGATAATATAAATATAATAATAATAAATATAATAATAAATAATAAAGTATATAATAATATAAAATCTTAATAATTGAATAATAATATAATAAATAATATAATAATAATAATAATAATAATATAATTAATAACAACTAGTAAATAACAATAACAATAAAACTACAAAAATATAATAATAATTAATAATAATAATAATAATAAATAATAATATAATAATAAAATAATTAATAATAATAATAATAATAATAAATAATAATAATATATAATAATAACAATAAAACTAATGGTTTTGAAGCTGTGCCAACAATGTCATGCAATAGAAATACTTGTAGCTTGAATCTATTATTATTGTTAAGAGACTTAAGGAATAGTTTTGATAAAGAGGGACCCCAAGATCCTCTTGCTGTGCACCGTTAAGTTCACTGAGACTAAACTCTGAGAATGATTTGAGCTAATAATCCTAAGGAAAAGATTATCTTAGAAAAGAGATTGGAGTGCCGGATCTTGGTTGGAAAAAAGAGTCGCATGGCTTCGTGGCAAAGTTATTTGATAATGGCCAGTGCAGATTATAGTGTTCGTGTCATGGATTTGTTTATTCAGCGGCGGAATATTGAAGGGAAGTGCGGCGCTGACACAACTCTCTATAATTATATGCAGGACTGATAGACGAACCTTTTTATTAGAGATCCTAAGCTTCATAGCTCTGGTTCTTGACACATGTTGTGCCTTTAGAGTATCAACCTCAACTTATTCGTCAATTCAAATTTGATACTTGGGGATTGGGGCGCTATTGCGATAAAGTGATGAACGACGGCAGAGACAGCTATCCATACCCAGAGGAGACCGTTAGCAGAGTTCTGTCTAAATCTCACTCAAGGAGAGACTGATTATAGATACATAGATGTACTGTAAAACTAAAAAAAACACAGGAATCATTAAGCAGAGGTGGGCATGAGCATCTACCTTTGCGTTGCAAGTTCTTAGGCTGAAAGTAACGACGTCCTATACTTCTAATAAATAGAAGATTAAGGCGTCAAATCACCGATCCAAGAGAAGAAGAACACGGTATAAAAATAATGACAGAACTATGTTCCGAAAAATAAGACGGGGGAAACAAGATTGGTCGTATTAACCGAAACTTCTCATCCTTTCTTTAATAACCATGACCAGATAAGTCTATTAGAGCGAGCGCGGCACGCAATAAGAGGATATAGAGCTCACAGTCTATTTTATAGCAAGTAGATTTTTATTCTTTGGTAACATCGTAACCGTATGGGATTTTTGGACCGGAATAAATTAGTCAGGTAAGAGCCCAATGTCTTATCGAAAATAGTCTGAGGATACGGTTTACTATCCCTCAAGGCGTGAAATGGATTGGTGTCGACGAGAACTGTTTCAGAATTGAGCTTCTGGGTTGTAAGCAAGGTATTAAGTTTATTTAGTAATTATTTTTTAATGATGATTCTTTAAGACAGTGGTTAGTGGATTCTCCTCCGTGAATGAAAACTTATCTACTCCACTGATATGAGAAAATTTTGATTCTTTAACACCTCTAAATTTGCCACACTAAAATCAGATCAACCATCTTATTAAATCTCAAAGTATTTAGCTTTTTCCTGATTTCGAATATAATTTATAGGTTCTATTTCTTCATCCATTTTCTAGCTCCCAAATCACCCAATACTAAAAACGTTCCATATCTCTTATTTTCGAAAGTATTTTGCCAAATAAAATTAATCTGTTATCTTCGAAAAAGAAGCCAAAGAAAGAAAAACATTTGATAAAAATAGAACTTACCCGACTCTTGTATTACTTCTTTAATTGGACATATAAACAAAGACGAAATTACTGCCAACATATCTTTTTAATATATGTCTTATCTTTGTGGCACAGATTTGTCTCCACAAAGCAATCTGAAAATAGAAGCCTTACCTTCAGGTTGGATTGAAGCTACGTGGGACAACCCTTCAGTTATAGTACCAAGATCTGACAAATCAGAGTTAATGGAATTAGACATTCTCCGATATGAGGTAAATATAAAGATTTTAAAAATGTTTAAACAGTACTTACAAAAGGTATTGAACCGTATTTGCCAACATAGCATTTTCTTTTCTTAATATCGATTATTATCGATATTTTTCTTTACTTTTATTAAAATTTATTTTTATAATTATTTTCATTAATAATTACAATATATATATATATATATATATATATATATATATATATATATATATATATATATATATATATATATATATATATATATATATATATATATATATATATATATATATTCTGTGTATACTTAACAAAACTTATCATAACCTGAACTAGCAGGGTCCTAAACCGAGACCTAACCTATATGGATCGACGATGCCGTAAACCTAGACCTAACCTAGATGGATCTACGTTGCCGTAAATATATATATATATATATATATATATATATATATATATATATATATATATATATATATATATATATATATATATATATATATATATATATATATATATATATATAAATATATATACATTATAAATATATATTAAATTCTAATTTAAGCTTTCAAAAATCGGTATAAAAGGATCTAATATATATAATCGTTAAAATAATCGATCTGATAGGTGTCGATCATTTGGCATTGTTGATTTAGTGTGTCGACGGTTTGGACGAGTAGCAGAAAATTTTGTCGACCATTTTACCTTTGAGAAATTATTTGTCGACGCTTTGGACAAGTGGAAATTTTTGTCGAATTTTTTATCAATCCATTTTCCTTTTCGACGATTTGAGGTAGTCTGAATATATATATATATATATATATATATATATATATATATATATATATATATATATATATATATATATATATATATATATATTATATATATATATATATATATAATGTATATATTATAGAATGGCAGTAAGGTCGCTGGTGCAATTAAATCGTTGGTGAATGTAAAGGGAATAAGTCTTGAGTGCGCTAGGGTCTTACATGAGGGTATGTTGTTACCTGTGTTAATGTTTAGTAGTGAGACTATGGTCTGGAATAAGAGGTATAGATCTAAAGTTCAATGTGTTCAGATGGACAATCTTAGGGGCGTGTTAGGTGTAAGAAGAATTGATAAAATGAGGAATGAACGTATTAGAGAGTTATGTGATGTGAAGAAAGGGGTAAATGAGAGAATAAATGAAAGTACGTTGAGATGGTTTGGTCATGTGGAAAGGATGAATGATAGTCGGTTGGTTAAGCGGATGTATAGTGGTGAGTGTGTGCTGGGAATCGACCGGCTGGGAGACCGAAGAAAAGTGGATTGAGTCAGTAAACGATGTCTGAAGGAGAGAAATGTGAGTTTGGCAGAGGCGAGAATAAAGGTGCATAATAGGAGAGAATGGCGGGGTTTTGTGGGGGTATGGTTGTGGCCCACCTGGAAGGGATGAAACCTTACACCGACAGATTTACATGGTGAGGTCCGTCGTGTTCCCGTGAAGCTCTAGGGTGGATTATCTGTCTGTGACGAGTTCTCACTAATTAATGGTACAGGGGGCGGTAAGGCTGGGCTTTCTTTTCCAGTACATGACACACGCACCTTACCCCAGATGAAGAAAAAAAAAGAAAGATAAAGAAAGAAAAAAAAAAAAATATATATATATATATATATATATATATATATATATATATATATATATATATATATATATATATATATATATATATATATATATATATATATATATATATATATATATATATATATATATATATATTTAAAGATGATATTTGGTCGATAAAGGATGTTTTCAGCGCAGTCAAGGGAAGAATGATGATTGGAAGTTTCGTCGCGGTCAGGATATAAGATCTTCGCATGGTTATAGAATATAGGGCGACAGGGCTAGCAACCCGTCCTTTCATTTTTGCTTGAATTACTCTTGGTCCAGCGCTGGTATCTTATGCTACTAGAAGCAAGATCCCATGGAGATCTTCTAAGAGACCGAGTTTTGAAGCCTAATGGGAGAAGATGCTAGTCCTACTGAAAGGGCGAAAACTCTACCTGAGAGTGTTTAACTCGAGGACTGGCTTGAAAACCATTGCGTCGAGAAATGGCATTCTGGAGTGTTCTAGGGTTAAAAGTTTCGGACCAGAAGGAGAAAACGCTGGACCTACTGACTAGGCGAAAGCTCTTCCTGGGAGCTGTTATATATATATATATATATATATATATATATATATATATATATATATATATATACTATATATATATATATATATATGTATATAATAATAATAATATACTATATGTATAATATATGTATGTATATATGAATATGTATATAATATAACTCTTCTTTGTATAATATATATATATGTAATAATAATATATATATATATCTCTATATATATATATATGTATATAATGGCAATAATAATAATAACTAATAATAATATATAATATATATATATATATATATAGAAAAATATATATATATGTTATATATATAATATATATATATATATATATATATATATATATATATATATATATATATATATATATATATATAACAATAATATATATATATATATATGAAATATATATATATATATATATATAATAATAATATGTAATAATAATAATATAATAATATAATAATAATATATAATATATATAATAATAATAATATAATATATATAATAATATATAATAATAATAATAATATATATATAATAATAATAATATATAATAATAATTATATAATTATAAATATATAATTTATGTATTAAAAAAATAATAATATATATAATAATAATTTTAATATTAATATTAAAACATAATAATAATATAATATATATATAATAATATAATAACTATGTAATATAATATATATATATCATATATATATATATAACAATAATATATAATAATAATAATAATATATATATATATATGTATAATAATAATATATATATATATAATAATATAATATATATAATAATAATAATAATAATAATATATATAATAATAATATATACATGTATAATATAATAATAATAATAATAATATAATATAATAATAATAATAATATATATATATATATATATAATATATATATATATATGTATATATATATAATAATATATATATATATATATATATATATATATATATAATAACAATAACTAATAATAATATAATATATATATATATATATATATATATATATATATATATATATATATATATATATATATATATATATATATATATATATATATATAATAATAATAACATATATATATATAATATATATCAAGAACCACCTCCTAAAACCTCTCAACTAGCTAAACCTTTTTCCCCTCCTTCTTCCTCTGCTATTCCTCATACTATCTATTTCCAAAGACAGCTCCCTCCTTCATTGCAAACCCCTCCACCGATTCCTTTACCACCTCCTTCCTTGTCCCCACCTCCTTCTTCTTCTCCTCCTTCATCTCCTTCTCCTCTTCCTTCACACCCTCCTTCCCCTCTTCCAGCACCATCTCTTCCATCGCCCCCTCCTCCTGCTCAATCCCCACCTCCCTCCCACGCTCATCTGCCACCTCCAAATCCCAATTTTCTTTTCTCCCCTTCCCCTCCTCCTAGAGTAAATTTTAAAGGTTTTCCCTCTACCACACCCCCACCTCTATCTTTCGACGATTCTCTTTCCCCGTCTCAGCTTCCAGCATCAGGTTCTCGATCTCCCTCCCCACCTGGTTTACCCCCTAAATGTCACTTCAAAGTTGCTCACCCTACCCCGATTCCTAAACCTCCCTTACCACCCCCTCCTCCCATCTCTCAAGGCCCTTTACAACCCCCGTCAGATCTTCAAATTCCTCCCACTCAGGACATACCTCCTCCACTCCCTATAACATCAGCTAGAAACACTTCTCCACCCTCTCCTCCTGATGATAGATCTCGTGACCACACGTTCGTTCCTAATTTCCCAATGAGAAACACAAACATTCCACACCCCATGGCTTTAAGGAACAGACAACAGGGTACTACATTAAGAGGGAACAGGACATACTTACTTCCTCCACCACAAAACATCCCTCAAGGTAGAGGTTTCCCACCCCCAAGACCTCCTAAATCATGAGTGTTATTTAATTTTAAAAGTACCACGGACCGACTATTTTACATTTATTTACATCAATGTATAAATAATCAAACATATTAGGAAAACATTTCTAACATGTAAATTATGAAACGGTCATCACATTTCATTGAAAAAGACAATTATAACAAATAAATATTAAGATCACAAAATTTCAAAACCTTCTTCTCATAAAATCTTCTCTTTTCCTCTATCTTCACAGACAAACATGTTGAGAAACTGGATCCTCTTCTTTATCTTGACATCAAAAATCTTCGCTCTGAAACTAGAAAACACAGAATCACAATATGAAGTTCATCAAGGCTTTGTTTTAAAACAAGCAGGACATTCAAGATTTATCTCCAGCTACTTAAATATAAATACTAACTTAAGATGCTCAAAGGAATTATATAACATTTTAGAAAATGTATTAATCAAAAATACCCAGCTACTAACTAATTATATACCATACTTGCAACAGAGGTTCAACAGTAGATTTAACGCTAACCAAACTTCACCTGAACTAACATACATTCATTCATTATTACTTGAAAACCAGAAACAATTTAAAAATATCCTCCAAGACCCTTGGGTACTATCCTCTTTAAATATTCAGCCTTCAGCACCCAAAAGAGTAAGTAGAGGCCTAATAAATGTAGGCGGATCGGCATTGCAATATCTATTCGGGACAGCAACCATGAACGATATTAATAAACTTAATACCAAAATAAACTTATTACAAGATACGAGAGCCCATATTTATAAACTTAAAGAGCAAGTTCATCAGAATACTAATACATTAATAAATATAAAAGACAATTTGAAAGTGTTAACCCAATATATAAATGCATCTATACCTTCGATAGAATTACAGCAGGAAATATCGAAGCTAAACACATACTTAAACTTAGAAAAAACAATCTCGAACAACATACACACCCTCATTGTAACCATACAAAATATATGGACCACAGCAAAGTACCAAAACACCCCCTTAAATGTATATTCTTATGATATTTTACACGAGCTTATCAGAAATAGTAGCCAAATTTTACAACACCAACCAATAATACCTCTTACGCACGAATCATTCTACAAGTTCCTATCTCTATCTTGGTCATTTATACACGAAGACGATGCTTACCTTCTATCTACTATCATTCCATTTTCCGACGAAACTTCTTACAAAATTTATAAAGTAATTCCTTTCCCCACGCCACTAAATGCCACATACCCAAGACTGATGTTAAATAACGAATATCCCTACTATTTTCTAAATCATCAGACTCTCAAATATACCTACAGTAAAAGTTTGACAGAAGACACTTGTAAACATTATGATTCAAATTTCATTTGCTTCCCATCTAACCCCACGCAATCACTTGATTACCAAAACTGTATCATATCCGCAATATTAAGAACAAATCAAACCAGTCATTGTAACTACATTTCCTATCTCTCTGAAGCCCCTTTCAATCTTAAGGTCGGACATCAAACCCTACTCACTTTCTCTTCCAAAGTCGTAGCTTCAATCTCCTGTCCCAAAAGTCAACCCAGATTAATTACTAGTAACATCTTCCTCCTCCCACAAGGATGCACATTTGTTTCAGACAAATACACCTTCAGGTACCCTTCCCATTCTTCCGTGCAAACAAGTTGGATTAACAAAGATTCTAAACTTCCTGAATATCCACTTGACAGTCAAAATTTTATCCCAAATGTTACTTCTCTGACTTCCAAATTAAAATTAAAACCATTATATCCACAGTGGGATGAGTCTCTTGATACTATCAATCGAACTTTACAAACTCAGAAAAGCATAAATATCCATTCTTTTTCTATATCCGGATTTTCCATTTTTGCAACCATACTAAGCTTCTTAGGAATCTGTTTGGTTTATTTTAAACTTCGCCCTACTCCAGTACCACCTGCAGCTCCTTCTGCAGCCCCTAGTGTTCAATATACCGTGGTCCAACGTGCACCTATACCCGAACCAAAATCAACCTCTTCCATTTACCCTGGGCTAGAACCCACATATTCAAATCCTCCTGCATAAATTGCATACCTCAATTTCCTTTTCTTCTCACTGGCAGGGGAAACTCTTTCACATGGATTTATCTGTTCAAGTCATATATGAAAAACAAAATTTGTGATATCTATTTTCTTCTTCATTTATCAAATTTTATCTTTTCAGATAAAATATATTATTTTTCTCACGTACGCTCCAGAACTCATTTAATCACGTATTCAAAGTCCTTTTAACTATTTACTTTTCCTATCATATTTATTTTTCAACTTTCCTATCACTTGAAACTGAAGCTCGAATCATCCCCCTCTCTTCCACCCCCTATTTTTCACCCCCGAGATAATCTCTTGTTCCTTTCAAAATTCTTATTCTGACGCCTGATGCTCTGCCGTATAGTCGCCTCTCTTTTAAACACAGTTACCTCATTTTGTGAATTTCCGGTAAGTTTTGAAATTTGTTTGAATTTATAAAACTATTTTACTCGCAAACATAACTTCTACATTTCCATCGTAATAATTATTGCCGTTGAAATTTTTGAAAGTTCGTCTGAATTTAATTTTTTTTAAAGATTTATTTTCCTTATTTACATTTTAATGAAACTGGGAGTTTTGGACTCAATTTAACCAAACACTTTGATATTTATTTTTCTTGTGTTTTCCCCCAGCTGTTACATAAACTTCCTCCCAAACTCCAAAGAAAATATATATTATTTTCGCTCCAGATTCGTGTTCGATTTTTTTATTTTATATTTTCTTTCACTTGTGATCCTTACCTAGTTC
Source organism: Trachelipus rathkii (assembly GCA_015478945.1). Lineage (NCBI taxonomy): Eukaryota > Metazoa > Arthropoda > Malacostraca > Isopoda > Trachelipodidae > Trachelipus > Trachelipus rathkii. Next base: position 2,230 of record JABUQX010011525.1, on the reverse strand, counting down.
CATCTTTTCAATGTAAAGTTTTGGTGAAATATTTCCTGGCCCTTTTAAGTTTTATAAAATAGTCATGAGAGCCACGTTAATAATAATAATAATAATAAGGATGATGGTAGTACTAAAATAAATAAAGAATGATAAGAACTGCGAAAATAATGAGAATAATAATAATAATAATAATAATAAAAAAAAAATTATATTAATAAAAATAATAATAGAAATGGTGATAATACTGATGATGATAATAATAATAATAATAATAATAATAATAATAATAATAATAATAATAATAATAATAATAATAATAATAATAATAATAATAATAATAATAATGATAATGATAATAATAATAATAATAATGAGAATTTTCGCACTAGCTCTTGGACTTTGTTTGATTTCATATTTTATAAAAAGAAAAATTTTGCAACCCTAAAGAATATTACGCAAATCACTCCCATTTTTTTCCCCCATTTGTCATTTTTTTTTTAGCTCTCCACCCTCGGGATTTGAACATACCCCTCGCTATTGGAATCAAATTTTAAACATATAATATAACATACACTCCCTACACTTCAACCACCAGAACATTCTCAACTTACAATTTATTTTGAAAAATAAAAATAATTTTTAAAGTTTCTTGGCTCCATTTTTTTTATTATTTGTTGTTACTAAACTCATTTTTAATTTTTCATAGGACCAAGAATAGTTTTTGACAATATGTAAAATTTTCTAATTTTTGTATTAAAATTTGGGTTTTAATAGTCAAATTTTGTGAATCTGTTTTAAAAGATTTTTTTTAATTTCTGTTGAAGATTGTGCCAAAAATTTTTAGAAAACTAGTTAAAGGATTTTTAACAAAAATCAGCTTATAGGATGAAATAAATTTTTGTATGCTCCTTTTCGTTATGATTTTATTAATTTTTTTTATGTCTTTTTAGGCACCTTGCGTTCCACTAATATTGGAATATATCTTCTTTGATTGTGTAAAATAAAAATTCTGATCGAGTTGGACGTTATCAATTTACCTTCAGAGGCCTAAACCCTTATTTGCCCACACAAGATTTTTTTATGGGCAAATATATATATATATATATATAATTTAAATAATATTTACTAAACTTATTATATAGATTAATAATAATAATATATTATAATAATAATAATAATAACAATAATAATATATATCTATATATATATATAATATAATAATAATATAATAATAATAATATATTTAATAATAATAATAATAATAATAATAATAATATATAATAATAATATAATATAATAATATATAATAATAATAATAATAATAATAATAATAATATATATATATATATATAATAATATATATATAATAATAATATAATAATATATATATAATTAATAATAATAATAATAATAATAATAATAATAATAATAATAATAATATATATTATATAATAATAATAATAATAATAATATATATATATATATATATATAATAATAATATAATATAATAATATATATGTATATATAATATATATAATAATAATAATAATAATATATATAATAATATGTAATATATGTATATGTAATAATATGACTATCACTTCTTAGTCTTTGTTTTTCATTATTATTCTTATTGTGTGTGTGTATTGTGTATTATTATTATTATTATTATTATTATTATTATTATTATTATTATTATTATTATTATTATTATTATTATTATTATTATTATTATTATTATTATTATTATTATTATCATTATCATTATCATTATCATTATCATTATCATTATCATTATCATTATCATTATCATTATCATTATCATTATCATTATTTTATTATTATTATTATTATTATTATTATTATTATTATTATTAATATTATTATTATTATTATTATTATTATTATTTATTATTATTATTATTATTATTATTATTATTATTATTTTACAGGTAAATATGACAATGTCAGAGGAATCAGGGGACAGTTAAACCACAAAATGTTACATCTTATAGTCAAAGGGCGCCAGAGTTCTTATTCCAGGCCCTATTTGGGGAGCAAGATATTCGGTGTGTTCTATGTCTTCGCAAAGGGCAAGTATTACCCTGCGGCAGTAAATATGTGGTCGCGTCTGTAGAAGGATGCAATCCAAGTGATAGCAATTGCGAAAAACAAAACCAAGGTTTGTTTCAGAAGTTTTTTTTTTTTTTTTTTTTTTGCATTTTCATAAATTAAAATATATTTTAA
>JABUQX010011524.1:15000-18797 GCA_015478945.1 Trachelipus rathkii | reverse complement strand
GAGAGAGAAGAAGCAGAGAGACCGTGGAGATATGAGAGAAGAGGAAGAGAGAAGATTAAATTGTTATTTTGACGGTATAACCTTTCAATAGTTTATTTCAACTATTGATTATGCTCGTTTCTTCCTGTTGTTGTTAAGGCGCGGAGGTTGAGGAAAGAGGTTGTCGGGGTTGCCCGCGCTTTCTGCATCCTTGGAAAACACAGGAAAAAGTTGCAATGTATGTTTACTCATTTTAATTTTTAATGGCTGAACCTTGCTTAACGACAGAAACAAAATAAACTCCTTCCACTCTTTAATTAGCCTAGTTATAAAAATTGGCCACAGTAATGGTAATATGTAATTATTCGCTTTTCGCATTCGCGATTCGCAAATATAAACGAAAACAATTATTCGCCCTTACATTCGCATTGCGCGAATTATTAAAAAGATAATTATTCGCATTCGCAGCTAATTCGCCATTCGCGAATGATAAAAAAATATATTCGCGCATTCGTAGTGACATTCCCATTCCGCGAATGTTAAAAATAAATTATTAGCACAATATTATCGCTTCCGAGAATATGAAAATAGGAGTATTCGCTTTCATTCTCATATATATATATACTAGTTATATATATACTATATATATATATATACTATAATATACATATATATATATAGTTATTAATATATATATATATATGATATATATTATATATATATATATATATAGTATATATAATTATATATTATAATAATACTATATAATATACTATAGTATAGTTATATATATATAATATATATATAATATATATATAGCTATATATATATATAGTATAGTATATATATATGTGTGTGTATGTGTGTGTATGGTGTATGATGTATAGTGTATGTGTATTGTGTACTGTGTATTGTGTATGTGTATGCTGTTATTTGTGTGTGGTGTGGTGTGTGTGCTGCTGTGGTTGTGTGCTGTGGTGTGCATGGTGTGTGGGTGTGTGTGATACCCATATCATCCATATTACCTATCCAGTAATCTTCTTCAGTATTGTCATATGATTTTCATAATAATATAGTAACAATAACAGTAAAACTAGCTAACAATAATAATAATAATAATAATAATAATAATAATAATAATAATAATAATAATAATAATAATAATAATAATAATAACAATAACAATAACAATAATAATAATAATAATAATAATAATAATAATAATAACAATAATGTGTTATGGAACATTATTGTTTATCGTTTTATTTTTCTTTCAGTAATAGTAAAAAAAAATTATTATAATTAAACCTGTCCCTTGTTTGTGTACGTAGGATATTATGTTCGTATTTAAAAAACGTGTACACGCTTTGAAAGCTCCAAGCAGTCTTAGCAGTCAATTAATTGAAGGTTGTATTCTCATTAAGGAAAGATTTAGTATATTGAAATTAGATGATAATAATAATAATAATAATAATAATAATAATAATAATAATAATAATAATATTAATATTAATATTAATATTAATATTAATATTAATATTAATATTAAAATTAAAATTAAAATTAAAATTAAAATTAAAATTAAAATTAAAATTAAAATTAAAATTAAAACTTTAAAATTAATAATAATAATAATGAATAATAATAATAATAATAATGAATAATGAATAATAATAATATAGATAATAATAATAATAATCATAATCATAATCATAATCATAATTCATTAATCATGAATTCATAATTAATAATAATAATAAATTATTTCATTAATAAATCAATAATAATTAATCAATAATAATAATCAATAATAATAATAATAATAATTAAATCACATAATATCCATAATACCCAATCCTTATAATGAAACAAGAATAAAAATTAATAAGAAAAATAATTGATTATATAAAAGATGAAGAATATAAAAATCAGTTAATAGGCAATGCTAATATTTTTCAAAATAATAAACAAGAATAACTTAAAACAATAACAGCAATAATAATAATAATAATAAATAATAATAATATAATATTAATAATAATTAATATTAGTAATAATAATAATCGAATAATAATAATTAATAATAATAATAATAAAATAATAAATAAATTGATAAATAATAATAATAAATTATTTTAATAATAATAAAAATTATTTCTATTAATAATAATAAGTTAATAATAATAATAGATAATAAATAATAAGTAATAATAATGAATAATTAATAATAATAATAATAATAATAATAATATAATAATCAAGAATGCTCCAAATGAGTTGAAAAATCTCCTTAATTATCCGAATTAGATAATCCAATACAAAAAAGATACTCTATGGCATGTTACTGATGTATTTTCTAGTGGACGTATATTAAAAATGTTTTATTCTTTGTTATTCTTATTTCATACTATCATTAATATTACTTTTAGAAATTATTATACTTATTATTATTTATTATTTTATTGTTATTGTTTATTATTATATTATTATTATTGATTATTATTAATTATTTATTATTATTATTATTATTATTATTATTATTATTATTATTATTAGTATTATTCATTGTTATTATTAATTCATTATTATTATTATTTATTATTATTATTATTTATTATTGATTATTATTATTAAAATAATTTGATTATTATTATATTATTATTATTGATTATTATTCATTTATTATTATTTTATTGATTATTATTATGATTCATTATTATTATTATTATTACCTTTGGTTTGGTTATGTATTTTATAATCATAAAATCTAAGGTTGTAATGCCTGAAATTTAAATGGATAATTATTCAAATGATATTGAAAGCATGTGAAAAATAGGTAATAAAACTGTCTATAACAATATTAATCAATCATAATAATACATAATAATAATAATAATTATAATAATAATAATAAATAATAATAATAATAATAATAATAATAATATATTAAAATAATAATAATAATGGATTAAAAATTAATTAATTACAGCTTTTATATAATTGATTTATTGGTTATTGATTTGACATAAATATTTTTGTTCAAAAAGATTTTATTTTATTGAATCCTATTTATTATTATTATTATTATTATTATTATTATTATTATTATTATTTATTATTATTATTATGTATTCATTATTATGTACTATTATTGTTGACGTATAGACAATGTTCACAGATTCACTTGAAACAATATTTTAACACTGTCAGAAGAGTATTACCCATAACTGCTATTACCACAACTATTAAGTACTACTGTATATATAACTAATTAATAATAATAATAATAATAATAATAATAATAATAATAATAATAATAATAATAATAATAATAATAATAATAATAATAATAATAATAACAATAATAATATAAAAATAACAATATAAAGTAATAATAATAAAATAACCAATATAAGTAATAATAATTAATAATAGATAATAATAATTATAATAATAATTAATAATAATAAATAATAATAATAATGAATAATAAAATAATACATAATAATATTAATGAATAATTATTAATTATAATTTATAATTACGTAATTATAATTCATAATTAAATTATAACAAGTAATAATAATAGAATAATAATAATAATAATAATAATAATAATTAATAATAATAAATAATAATAATAATAATTAAGTAGTTGCGATAAACATATGTCATGAATATACTCATCATTTACATAGAGATTACGTATTTGCGACCAGTGAGAAAGGAGTTTGGGAATCACTTGCATCGATTTTATTGGAACAACACACACACGACACCGTTACACACTCACCACACGTGCCACACACACGCACACC
>JABUQX010011524.1:0-10000 GCA_015478945.1 Trachelipus rathkii | reverse complement strand
TTTTTTGGTGGGGGAGGTTTCATTATATTATTGAACAGGTAGAAACTATTGGTTTTTTTATTTTATTTTTTTTTATTTTATCATCCAATATTTGTCTCGTAATTCTTCGAACTCTTTTAGTACATAAAAAAAAAAAAGAAAGAAAAAAAAAACAATTAAAAAAAAAAAAAACACCTGTGCTTCTGCTCACGGGCACGTAAACAATTCAAGTTTTGAAATAAGTATTTTATAAACTCTAAATAAACGTCTCATCCTTAAAATTAGGAATGAAACTTTTGTTTTTATTTTCTTTAAAAAAAAAAAAAAACGATTAAAAACCCGAATCATTTTTTTTTTAGAAGGAAACCAGAAAAACTAAATAAGAAGATAATAAAGTAGAAAATAAAAGTGATGGCGCAGAAAAAGAGGAATAAGAAAGTGAGAACATAATAGGAGTAAAAAGAAGGGGAAGAAAGTAAGGAATAAGAAGTAATAAGAATAAAAAAGAAGGCATAAAAAGGAAGAGCAAGAAAGAAAGAATAAGATAAAGCAAGGAAAATAAAGAAAAATAATCGGAAGCGAGAAAGAAAACGAAAGAAGGGAATTAGAAATAAGGAAATGAAAGAAAGGAATAAGAAAGAAGGACAATAAAGAAAGGAATAAAGAAGAAGAAAAGGACTTGAGGAAAAAAAAATAAGCAATAAAAAGGAAGGAGAAGAAAGCAATAAATAAGATAAATTAAAGAAATATAAAAAAGAAAAAAGAAAGGATGAAGATAATAAAATGGAATAAAAAATGATTAAGATGGGAAGGGAAGAAGAGATGGAATGACAAAATGAGGGAAACAAAGAATAAGAAAGAAAAAAAATAATGAAATAAGAAAGAAAAGTAAAAGGAGGAGAATGAGCAAAAAGAGAATAAGTTATTATACGAAATGAAAAAAAATTAAAAAAGGAAACAAAAAATATAATAAAAATAATAATAATAATAATAATAATAATAATAATAATAATAATAATAATAATAATAATAATAATAATAATAAAAAAAAATAATAATAATAAACTTTCTCATAATAATTTTGATATCGCTGAAATATCAATATTATATTGCCGTTAACCAAAAGGATTTATGACAATTAAGATATCAAGATTATTAATATTATTAATAATAAATTAAAAAAAAGAAAGGAGAATAATAAAAAGAAAGAATAATTTATAAATAAAGGAAATAGGAAAGAATAAGAGTAACATAAAGAATAGGCAAATAATAATAATAATTAAATAATAAATAATAATAATAATAAATAATAATAATAATAATAATAAATAATAATAATAATAATAATAATAATAATAATAATAATAATAATAATAATAATAATAATAATAATAATAATAATAATAATAATAATAATAATAATAATAATAATATTATTATTATTACATTATTATTATTATTATTATTATTATTATTATTATTGATTAATTATTATTATATTATATTATATTATTATATTATTATATTATTATTATTATTCCTATTATTATATTAATAATAATAATAATAATAATAATAATAATAATAATAATAATAATAATAATAAAGAAAAGAAAGTTGAAAGGAATCTTTCAAAATAATCTTATTTATTTTTAATTTCTTCTCCAGTTCTCGACAGCAATAAACTCTAACCACCTTCCCCGACCATTTCCTCCTTCCTGCCTTGCTCTACTTATACAACTATCCTACGTCGGGGAACAATGTAAGAATCACCTGTAAAAGCTGTAATCCTACAGGAGGGAACACTATGACGTCCCTACCTGTTGGTATGAGGTGTATTACCTGTATAGGTATATTAGAATGATCGTAACGTCGGGTATGGACCGCATACCCATAAAACAGTAAGTTTTATGGCGTGTCTTTAAGCATGGAAAATTGCTTTATTAGGGGCTTTGAAGATAGACATAAGTCGTTGCATGTTTACATCTTCATAGGTATGTGTGTACTGTATGTTTTTGTGTATGTATATATGAACGTATGTATGTATGAATATATATATATATATATATTTTCTATATATAATAGTATAATAATATATATATATAATATATATATATTAATATATATATATATAATATATATATATTACCTCAATAAAAGAGGATAAAATGATCTAGCATTGATAGCAATTTCGAAAAAAAAAAAAATCATTTTATTTGTAAAAAAAAATTCTTCTTCTTGATCTCATAACAGCAAAGTTATTGATAATTTCCTCCCTATATATTGTGTAGCTTTGATGAATACTCATTATAGCCAGCTCTGTTAGACTTTCTTCTCCAGTAGAATTGAGAAAGTATGTTTTTTTATCCTTTTCAGAGTAGAGAGAAATATCTTTTTGAAGTGAACGTTTTGAGTATAGGATAAATGCTAAAATACTTAACAATCCAGTGTGACTGTACATATCAAATTTATTTACAAAATTCGTAAAAATTTTAATATATTTCAATGGAATTCGTGACTTAATAAAGATTAGTAAGTATGGAACTATGGTTTACGAAATTGCTCTCTAACTGGTTTGAAAAATCATCAAGAAAATAAATTGTAATTATCTTATGTCTTTTCATTTTACTGGATTCTCGCATGAGGCATTCTCTTTTTTTTCATTTAACAGAAAGCAGAAGTTCTGTTACAAATTCCAAAATGTTTGAAATTGTAACATTGATTATTTGCTTGAAAATCTTTCAAAACAACCATCACAAGTTATGAGCAGTTACTGTCATCAACTACGAAGACTGCAATGATAGCAATAACATTGATAGCAATTTCGAAAAAAAAGAAATCAATTTATTTATTATAAAAATAAATAAGAAGAGTGAAGAAGAATAAAGCCGAAATCATAAATAAACTTATAACGAATTTGCTTTTGATTACAGATTTAAAAAGATCTGAGTTTTTTGAAGAAGGCTCAATATGTTGATCCATTCAAGCTCCCCTAACGATTCGACAAATGCTTTAAAAATTTCTCTAGATTCATCTTAAATTTCCACCAACCTCGTTTCTCCCATTCGTGTGAGTTTTGTTCATTTTGTGTCTGGGAAAATCTTTCCTATTTTTTTCTAGTAATATAGTAGTCCGCATTGGTAATCTAGAATAGTACCTAGTTTCATTAGCTGTGCCATAAAGATTCTAATGTGTTGTACATTACATGGATACGAACAGCAACAATCATACAACACCGCTGGATATTTTCGTTATCTTAAACACCTCAAAAACTTTTCTTCATTGCTTCTGCATGCATCATATCGTCGTCCAATCAGAAAGTCACTATTTATTTCAGTCCTCCTAGTATTTCCCCCAATATTCTCTTTTAAGGCTTTCAACAGCCACTTAGCATAAGAAATTTTCAAGGACCACAAATATGTTTCCTCATTCTATTATATATATATATAATATATATATCATATATATATATATATACTATATATATATAACTATATATATATATATATATATTATATATATATATATATATATAAATATATTTATATAATATATATATAGTATATATATATATAATATATATAGATATATATATATATTTTATAAATATATATATATATATATATAATATAATATATATAATTATATATATATATATATATATAAAATATTTATATATATATTATATATATATATTATATATATATATATATATATATATATATATATATATATATAATATATATATATATATAAATATATATAATGTATATATATATATTATATATATATATATACTAACTCTAATTTCTTTAAATTAATATAGAATTGTCATTATCATTAAAAAAGAAATTAAGTATTAAGAGACTCAACCATCATAAATTATGCTTAAAACCTTGTGGAGGGGTCCACCCGCGCAGCGAACCCCCTCAACCTCCCTTCGTCACGCCTTATTACCGTCATCTGTATCAATTATCTTGGATTAACTTACGCATATCCAATCTCATATATATATATAATTATATTATATATAATATAATATTAAATATATATTATTATATATATATATATATATATATATTATATATATATATATATATATAGATATATAATATATATACTATATATATATAATATATTAATATATATGTTGGAGGTTTAAGGTCAGACCCCTTTCCCCTCAAAAATATTTTTCACCCTTACTAATATATATATATATAAATCATATATATATATCAGTATATATATATATAAATATAAAATATATACTATATATATATAATATATATATACTATATATAATATATATATATATATATTATATATATTATATATAAAAATATACATATATATATATTATATACTATATATATATATATAATATATTATATATATAATAATATAATATAATATATATATATATATATATAAATATATATATATAATATATATATATATATATATATATATATATATATATATATATAAAATAGATACATAATATAAAATAAATATAAAAAACTTTTCTATAATATATATATATATATGTATATATATATATATATATAATATATTATATATTATTAAATATATATATATATATATATTATATTAAATATATCATATAAATACTAATATACTATATATTAAATATATATATAACTATATATTATATATCCTATGAAAATATACAATATAAATATATATATATAAAGGAGCCACATAAATTAAAAATACTAAAAACGTCTTCCCTGAAGATATACCAACAGGTGTTAAATGCTGGGAACTTTCGTGTACCAACAACTTAGTCAAAAAGGATATCTTAAAAGCGAGTGTGCGTATTTCGACCTTGTAAGCACCAAATTAGACGCTCATAACGCAACACACACCTACACGTATTTGTGACATACATGAGCGGAAGATTATATTATAATATTTATATTGTGTGGTATATGTATATACACTGATGCAGAAATTAAAGTTTTTTTTTTTTTAAATAAATTGATATGATTATTGTTTTCTTCTTGTTTCTGAGGTAAGATGGGTAATCATGTTTGTTGGGTATTGTTCGCTTTATACCTTGTTTGTTCGATCATTGAGAGATACCAGTATTTGTTATAGTAATAAAGATACAGTGAAATATACTGGGAAAGAAGAAGAGTACGTGAAATATACTGAAGAATAATTGGTAATTGTAATAAAAGGAAAGTAAATAAAAATAATATCTTGGAGACAAATGAGATTAGTGGCTCTCTTGCTAGAGGTTAAAATGTCATTTAAGACAGGTAGTAGACAGTAAATTTACGTCATTTAGGTCTTTATGTGTTATTGAAATCAGACAGGTTTATAAAATGACAGGCAATTTAAATAGATAGAGAAACAATAATGTAACGTCATTTATACATATCAGTAAAGTAGACAGAAAATGTCGAAAATTTACGTCATCTGTACGTTATTTAAAATTGACAGAAAAATGACGGACAATATACTTATTAGAACGAATAACAGACAGTAATAGAAACGGCAGAAATATAACAGGCAATCTACTCAGCACGGGGAGTAGACAGTAAATTTATGTAATTTTTACACGTTATTTAAAATAGACAGCAAAATGGCAGGATATCTATTTAAGACGACGAATAGTGGACATCAAATTTACGTCATTGCTAAATGACATTTAAAACACACACAAAGAAGCGACAGGAAATATACATAGGATAGGTAATAGACAGTAAATTTACGTTATTTGCGCACATCATTTACAATAGAAAAGAAAATGATATGAAATCTACTTAGGACGGGTAGCAGACAGTAAATTTACGTCATTTTTGAATGTAATTTTAAATCGACAATAAAAAACGACGATCTACTTAGAACGAGTAATAAGACGGTAATTTGCATAATTTTTACACACCATTTAAAAATAGACAGCAAAACTAAAGGGATGCAGTGTATACTAAGCGACAAGAAAGAAGGTAATAGACAGTAATTTACGTAATTTTTACACGTCATTTTAAAATAGACAGCAAAACTAAAAGAGATGCACTGTATGCTAAATGACAGAAAGAAGGTAATAGACAGTAATTTACGTAATTTTTTACACGTTTAAAAATAGACAGCAAAACTAAAAGAGATGCATTGCATATACTAAACAACAGTAAGAAGGTAATAGACAGTAATTTACGTAATTTTTTACACACCATTTAAAAATAGACAGCAAAACTAAAAGAGATGCACTGACAGAAAGAAGGTATTTTAATATATTAAAGAAATAAAATAATATTTCTAAATATGTTCAAAGTAAAGAAGATTTAAATACTTGAAAGGCTATTTGATAATTCCTCCAGGTTACTCGAAAGCAGATGGCGAGGCTACGAATGCCCAAATACCCCCACGGGTTATGAACACCAACGAGTCGACGCTTAAATGCAAATATTACTTGAGCAATTATAATCACATGTATTGGGCGTAGGGGCAGCAGAATTTCTTGGAGAAATAATTTAATTTAATGCATATTAGGCTTTTTATATAGACCTATACAAATTTGTATTATATATATATATTATATTATATAGTATATAATATATTATAATATATAATATATATATATATTTTTTATATATATATAATATATATATATATATATATATATATATATATAAATACATATATAATATATATCTCAAAATCCCAGAGTGCGGTTAAACCCTGACCCTTTTGATGTTATGTCAAGAGTTACCCCTTAACCACGATGAGCTAAAAGAAACCTGCAAGTTCCTGTGAAAGCTTTGCTTCCCCAAGAGTAAGGCATGTCTTGACACTAACCTCCAGACAGTTGCTTCCCGCTCCCACAACTCGGGCAGAGTAACACTTGGGCAAATGTTATTCTGAGCTAAATAGTATACAGTAAATTCCACTTAATTCGAGCTTTTTATTGGTATTTTTCAAAAATCTATAGGTTTGAATCCTACCCTTTTGCGAGTTATGCCAAGAGTGTTACCAATTAACTCACGATTAGGTAAAGGAAACCCTGCCCAGGTATTTTAGCTTCCCGATATAAAATTTACCCGAGTGTGAGGGGGAACCTGTCTGGAGTTAGAATGTCAACGACATGCCTCTCACTCCTCTTGAAGCAAAGCTTTCAGAGAATCTGGCAGGTTTCCTTTTAGCTCACTGGTTAAGTTAACCTCTTGCATTACCATTCAAGAGGTAAGTTCAAACCACTCTGGACTTTAGAAAAATACAAATAAAAGCACGATTTAGCAATTTACTGTATACTGTATATATATATATATATATATAATTATATTATATATATATATATATAGTATATATATATATATAATATATATATATATAATATATATATATATATATAATATATATATATATATATATATATATATATATATAATAATAATAATAATAATAATAATAATAATAATAATAATAATAATAATAATAATAATAATAATAATAATAATAATAATAATAATAATAATAATAATATAATAAAGCTCATTAATCAAATTAAGAAACATTTCCATCTTTATATCAAGAGAATCAGTGAAAAAACCTGAAAGACGACTTAAAAAACCATTAAAAACCTAGGATGGTTTTTAATCTTTGCTAAGAAGATATCGCGAGGAGCTTGTTTCTGATCAAATCTATTCAACTTCCTCCAACTAGATAAGAAAGTGAAAAATTAAGATATATATATATATATATATATATATTATATATAATATATATACATTATATATATATATATATAGTATTATATATATATATATATATATAATATTGGGATATATATAATGTGAAAATATATATATTATAGCATATATATATATATATATATATATAATTATATATATAATATATATATATATAATATAAATCAATATATAATATATATATAAATTAGTATAATATATCATATATATATATATATCATATTATTAATATACAAATAATATATATATATATATATATATAGTATATTAATATATATATATATTATATATATATATATATATATTCTGATTTGCTAAAAAAAAAAAAAATTCAGTTCCCCGTAGAAAGAGCAATAATTTTTATGGTTTTATGGTTCCTCTTCTTCCCACTCTACTTACTCTAAATTTGGTTCTTTTTCTGTCTAATCCTCTTCTTCCCACTCTACTTACTCTAAATTTGGTTCTTTTTCTGTCTAATCCTCTTCTTCCCACTCTACTTACTCTAAATTTGGTTCTTTTTCTGTCTAATCCTCTTCTTCCCACTCTACTTACTCTAAATTTGGTTCTTTTTCTGTCTAATCCTCTTCTTCCCACTCTACTTACTCTAAATTTGGTTCTTTTTCTGTCTAATCCTCTTCTTCCCACTCTACTTACTCTAAATTTGGTTCTTTTTCTGTCTAATCCTCTTCTTCCCACTCTACTTACTCTAAATTTGGTTCTTTTTGTGTCTAATCCTCTTCTTCCCACTCTACTTACTCTAAATTTGGTTCTTTTTGTGTCTAATCCTCTTCTTCCCACTCACTCTAAATTTGGTTCTTTTTGTGTCTAATCCTCTTCTTCCCACTCTACTTACTCTAAATTTGGTTATTTTTGTCTAATCTTCTCCCACTCTACTTTACTTTAAATTTTGTACGATTATTAATAGCATCGCTCCCCCACTCTACTACATCTAAAATTTGGTTCTTTTTGTGTCTAATCCTCTTCTTCCCACTCTACTTACTCTAAATTTGGTTCTTTTTCTGTCTAATCCTCTTCTTCCCACTCTACTTACTCTAAATTTGATTCTTTTTCTGTCTAATGCTCTTCTTCCCACTCTACTTACTCTAAATTTGGTTCTTTTTCTTTCCAATCCTTTTCTACACACTCTACTTACTCTAAATTTTGCTCTTCTTCTTTCCAATCCTTTTGTTTCTTACAACTGCTTCTTACTCTAAATTTTGCCAAAGGTTCATTTTCTGTCTAATCCTCTTCTTCCCACTCTACTTACTCTAAATTTGGTTCTTTTTCTGTCTAATCTTTTTGCTTTCTTATCAACGGCCACTTCTAATTGGTTTTTTTCTGCTCCAATCCTTTTCTCACACAAATCTACTTACTCTAAATACTACTTGCTCCTTCTCTTCGCGAATCCTTTTGTATCCTTCTTACAACGGCTTCTTAGTTTTCTTACATTTTGCCAAAGGGTAATTTCTGTCTATTGTTCTGTCACTAATTCCACTTTTGACGATTTCGTTGATGTTCCTCATTCTACACCTCCCATACCTCCATCTCACTTATAACTGTCTTAGTAATTTGCTGTATCGAGTTACATTTAATTAATTATTTTATTGAGCTTATTGACGCCCAGAAGGTATATGGTTCTGAACCTCTGACAGTATTTCTCTTCTGGTACTGAAACTGTCCCTCTGTGCCATGCATTCGTAAAACTATTTAGTCTCTGGCTATCAACTTCGAGTTTTCCTTCTCTCTGGAAGAGTGTTGCTCATTCAACCAGGCAGAATAAGAAGACGGAATCTCCTATTAATCCTCTGTAACTACTATCTTATTGTTTTAATTCTGAGCCCTCCAAAGGTTTTGATATATCCTATAAAATACAATATTTGGGAATATTTTATCTTCTAATCTTATATAATCTTAACTCAGATCTCCAGTTAGATTAGCACGAAACTCTCAATTGGTGTTCTTCTCTCTCTCCTCCTCTACTCTCTCTCTCTCCAATCTACTTCCTCTGCCTCTCTCTCTCTCATCTCCTCTCTCTCTCTCGGGTATTTTGGTGAAATTTTTGCTAGATCTCTGCACTGAACATATCAAAATTCTTTGATAGAGTCTGGTTCATAGCTTCTTCAAAAGTCTGTTCTATCGCATACTCTCTCTTTCATCTTTTGATTAAAGACCTTTTATATGTTACTTCATCACCTATTCACAGTTATAATGATGACTCAATCCTCAATTATTACATTCATTCAAAAAGCATCCCACACATTCATCATTACTGGTTTAGATCTCTT
>JABUQX010011523.1:17500-39184 GCA_015478945.1 Trachelipus rathkii | reverse complement strand
ACCAGAAGATACTGTCTAAAGAGGGGTGGCAACTTTGCATATTTCTTATGTTTTCCCAAATTTTTCACAGACGAATTCAGATGCGCCAATATTATATAATATATTATGGTTCATAGTATTTAATATATATATATATATATATATATATATTATTACTATATTATAATATATTATATTATATTATATATATATTATATATATATATATAATATTATATTATATACTATATAATATATATAAAAGGGAAATCCAGGATAATATGATTCTTATTAATTATTTTTTAGAATCTTGTGAATTTAAAAATAGTCAGATAATTTTCTAATTGCTCATATGAACTGAACGGAAAATAAAAAAAATAATTTAAAATATGAGAGAAAACTGCTCACTCTATTGATAAACCAAACTTTCAACCGATGATCATGACGATGTTTATTACAAGGTCTTAAATATGTTTAAATATCGGGTTTTTGGCGGGAAATACTATTGAATTAGAGTAGACGCTACAAAAAATTGGCATAAACCCATTACGATATTTCGTTAAATGCTTCTTTATATCCTTGCCAAGATTTAACAATTTCTGGAAATAAAATTATTTTTTTTAGTTTTCATAAATAATTGTAAGAAATAGCTCGTGACGTAGCTTAAATATAAAATCTCCCAAAAAGTAACCCGTAGCAATGCGCCACTTTATAGTATCCATGCCAGCGTTTGCGCATGCGCAAGGGTTGGCCACCTGGTCTAAAGTTGATATAGAGGCATTACATTTGTTTTAAGGAAGTTGTATATTTTTCGGATCTTCAAGTTCTATTTTGCATATTACCTACTTCTCAGATGGAGCGATTTCTTTTTAAAAGCACTGATTTTTTTTTACAATTTATTATGTTTTCAATGAATATAGATCTTTGAAATCAAACCTTTAACGACATTTTTGCCCCCAACCTCTCATGCTATTGTTTTTCTATGTATACCAGTGTAAAGAGACAAACCTGTGTCCAAAGTTGTAACCTAAATAGATTATAATTACAATTATTGATCAACACAAATATTTTATTATACAAAAGAAAATATTGGAAGGAATAATTTCTTATTTATATCAAAAAAAAACATACAAAAGAAATGTGTGACTTGGAAGAAAGGTTTATGAATGAGAGTACAATAAATGAACACATACACTGTATAGCTTTGGTCCAATGTCACAGATGGAATGAAAGCGAGTCCAGTTTCCAGTTTAATTTGGCAAAATTGATTAGGTAAGTAAATACAAGTCAAGAAATTGAACTGAAGGACATCAAAGGACTAATAGAAGTCAGGTATGATGATTGTGATTACACGTGGTTCTTAAACTATTCTTCCAGACAAGAGAAGTGAAGTTACTTTCTTAATACCAAAAGGAGGATGCAGCTTAATTCAGTACAAAACCCAAGACTTTTAGGTATACCTTCATTGATGTTTCATTATTGTTGATTTTTTTCTTTTTTAACTTGATGATACGAACGAGATACACCCGAGACTAAGAATAATAATAGACAACGACATGAAAATTGAAATAAAAGTTTGAAATTTCAGTTGAAAAAAAATACCTACAATTAGGAGTAAAGAAAACCATTAATAAATAATCTTAATAGTTATTTTTAATATATATTTTTACACATACAAAAAGAAATTATATTATATTATTATATATATATATAATTATATATATAATATATATATCTAATACCTATATATATAATATATTATACAGAATAATCTATAGCCTATATATATAATAGCCTATATATATATTATATATATATATATATATATATATTAATCATATATATATATACTAATAATATATACTATATATAATATTATTAATAATATACGTATATATATATATATATATATGCTAATATATATAATTTATTTATATATATACATTATCTTTATATATATTATGACCTATATATATAGTATATATATCATATCTATATTTATATATATATATTAATTATAATAATATAAATAATGTAACTGTATGATTTATTAGGTAAATAAAAATATGAAACAAATACAATACAATATACTATACTATTATATATAAATATATATATATATATATAACATATTATATATACTATATTTATATATATATATACTTACTATATTAAAACATAAAAGTACTAGCTTTCTTGCCAAATTTGATTAAATTTATTACTAAAATTTATATTTGTTAAATGATGAAAACACCTACATGCAGAAAAACTGTCATAATTCAAGTCCACATCAATTCTCCAGAACCAAAATTCTTTGGGGTAATGTGTCAGTATTAACGGATAAAGTTAAAAAATGGCGTCAACTTTGAGGTTTTTTTTTTCTTTGACTTCCAAGCACCCAAAAATGCTCGGCAAATAACAGTCATTTGATTATTGTTCCATATATGCACATATACGACCTACTCATAAGAGACTTATCAATGGTATACAATTAAATATTTTCTTAGCTTAATTACAAGCAGAGATAGTTCTAAATTTAAAATTAGTGCTTATTGAGGAAAAATTCTTTGATTTCCCCTAAAATTAAGATGATCATATCTCTAAACACATGGAAAGCTCGTGGTGATACATCACACACAAGACCACCCTACCGACCACACACACACATAACTCCCACACACACCCCACATACACACAACACACACACTTACAAATCACCACACCACCACATCTTCACTTTTCTTGCTAAGATATTTAAATACAACAAATTTGAAAAGACCAATAACAAAATTTTCACTTCGTTGGTTTAATATGAAATAATTTATATTTCATATTAAGTATATAAATATAATATATATAATACTATACTACATATTATATTATATTATATAATATCTATATATTATATATATATATATATACTATTATATATATAATATAATAGATGATTTGAGTTGTCAAGCACACTCACGGGCGAGAGTGGTGGTGACAGAGTGGGTGTTGTACGCAAAAAATTCACTACTAACGTTAATTACGACCGCAGAACAGCACAGACCGGCACAGCTTAAGTGAGGGAAGATAATAACAGTAAGAAAAACACAGAAGGATGGAAAAAGAAGAATTCCACCAGACAAGATGTGGCAGAAAAGAAGGAAGCCGCAGCGAACTAGCACTTTAGCCTGGAGTTTGTCATGTCAAACAAAATTCACCATGCGCAAGCAAACAGCACCGCGACCCATTGCTTGCTACGAAGGCGTATAAAAGGTGGTGGATGAGAGATAAGCGTACATATAAGGTACTGCCGCTGCGGTAACCAGTAATAGAAAAGACGATAAAGCACCAACATACGCGACCGCAAGATAGAAGGAGTCAAAGTGACTGAAAGATACAGAACAGTTCTGAAAAGCTTCTTGACCTTTGACTCGACCGTAATACAAAAGTCCGGATGAAACAGAGCCACCCCCCCGATATGAGAGCAGAATCCATACAACGGGCTGATAAAGGCCCCTGTATAAGATGAAAGTAATAGAGAAGAGAAAAAACGGCGCGTACTCTAACAGAAATTACCCAGTTTTTTGAGTGCCACTAATAGCAAAACCGTTGTGAATATGGAGGTTTCCAAGACATTTTTTATGTTTTCATGTCTAAGCGCAAGGATTTTATATTATCCTACAAGGAGAGACGAGAGATAGTGAAGAAGATGGGAAAGTTTTAGAAGGATGCTTAGAGAGGGAGATTTGTAGAAGTTTTGTTTTAAGAATTGAATGAATTCTATCCAGATCGTGGAATAGAACGAAAGATTAAGACGAGAGAGCAATTCTAGGAGCAAAGAGGGGAGCAGAATTGAAATGAGTTGAGATGCAGGGTTGAGTAAAACCCTCAAGATAGAGACAAAACCTTGAGAGTATGACAGAACCTTTTGAGAATAGGACAGAATTCTTGAGAATAAGACAGAGCAATTCGAGGAACCCATATTGACAGAAACAGGAAGCAGTCGTCGCCACCATCAATAGCAAGCCGATATTGAGCGATTTTGAAAGAAACTTTGAACATATGGAAATTAGGAGACCAACAAAAGCTATTCAGACGCAATGACCCAGCGGTGCCATAACCCCACCCCGGTCACTGCTTTGGATATGTCTAACGCCACCACCACGCAAGTCTCCCGTAGTTCCTGAGGGCTGAAAAGACCATAAATCAGTTTAGATAGGAGTTATCTCGCCAGCAAACTCAAGGCGAAAGCATACTGGCGATTGGAAAGAAGTGAAAGAGAACCAGTGATCTAAGACAATTGCAGAGTTAAGAACCCGAGTTTCAAAGATCTTTAGAGAGAATAACAAGCTGAGAGCTATAGGGGCAATTTAGTTTTTTTATATTCATTAGAAAAAAGTTTAAAAATAGAGCGAAGAGATGGGAAGCGAATAGGTTGAACATGTGCGTGGTTCCAAAACTGAGGGAAAGTGTTAGTATTGAACAATAGAGAATAATACCATTCGAAGAGGAGCAGGGTCAGACGGAACACAACTCAAAATCGCGGGAGGACGATTATCCAGCACACGCCTTCTACACGTTATAAGATTTCCATTGCACATATGACCGATAGCTATCTTTACAATGTTCACAGGACAGGATTGGAAACATAGCAGGAGAGTAGGAGGAAGATGGAATGCAAGAATCGTAACAGCGGTTTAAGTTGGAACGACTAACGGAGGGCGAAAAGATGACCTTTTTTAGTTGGAGAAATTAGCAGAGAGCATCAGATCGAAAATAGGGGAAAGGCAGTATTTTACAGAATTGTTAGAATTAACCGTTCTTAGGAAGAGCAGAAAGATTTGTCAGTAGGGAAACCAAGGAGGTTACGAACTTTCCTTTGATGAAAGCCGCTTTGCGCGAAGAGAATTCCCTGCAACGATTTGCTAGTTGATTTGAAATTACAGCAGAGTGATAGGCAGAAGAGAATTTTCCACAGCACTCACACACCACGTTCAAGCCGTGAATGGCCAGAGAATAAGCCACGATCGCACATTTAGTCAAGAAGGAAATGAACTGCTATCCCATCAAGCGATTACACACTCCCACTGCTTATCGGCGGAAGCCGAAGCGTCAAAAAGTCCAAAGCAGTCATTACCAATTATATATAGCATCAGAAGCGATGCAAAAGCCACAAATCGCCGACAAAGTGCTAGAAAAAACGCAACATAGGCAGAATGAGAGCTTGTTGGGAGAAAGTCAATTAAGATTTAAGAGACTATTAGCGTTGGTGATCAGCATTTACAATAGGAGCGACCCGGTGTGTATTTTATAGAGAGAAAGGACTAGTGGTGAAACCAAGGTAAGAGTGTTGAAGAATTGGTTGGGACTATCCGAATGTGGGTGCTGGTCTTCCTAATATAGCTTGCGGCGAATCGTTGAGAATGTGCAATGATCGGCTCCCTCTCCACGCTAATATCAGTATTGGAAGACCACCGATTACAGTGTTGTGTACACTTAAATCCCTAAGATAGAGGACCAGTATTATGGATAAGCCCCCAAGCATATAAAGTCTGTGAAGAAGTAGTCAGATATTAAAAAAGGCGTGAAATAATGTTCTGTTTGGGAAGAACAATAGCAGTAGAAAGACTTATATGCAGTAGAAGGAATAAAGATTTTAAGCCAGACATGAAATTTGGAGATTCGAGATCTGAGACTTGTTACATAAGAGTGTTTAATGTTTAATAAGGACATAATCCACCTTCAGACGGAAAATATGAAATAAGTTATAGTTGGAAACATAAATGAATTAGAGGATGAACATTGTTATTAGCCCCATCGTGTCTAGCAAGAGCAACAAAAGTTATGGGTTAGAGTGAAAGTGGTATTACACCTGGATGCAGAGTTGACAAGGTGTAAGCTCCAGAATGATCTGTGAATCGATAAAGAACCCAGCCTGTGCAAATCTGACTATCAGACTCGAAAACAACAAACGAAAGAAACAGCACACAAAACAAACTACAAAACCAAAGGTGAAATCAAGATAAAATTGTTCGTAAGTTATAACTAAAATTTAAAACCGGAAATTTATTAAAAACGTGTCTCTAAACCGTATTTACAAGTAAATATATGAAAAATCTAGATTGTTGAAAACACTCACTCACCCCTACAAGTTTGCATACAAAAAAAATAATAAAAAAGGAAAATAACTTTTCTGAACTTTGCCACGTAGAATCCTAACTCTGTAATACAACCATGCTGTCATAAATAAAAAGATTTAAAAAATGACTTAAAAAATTATATATTATAAGATAAAAGAAATACTAAATACTATAGCTATATATATTATTACTATAACCTATATATATCACTATAATATAATATATATATAATATATATATAATATAATATATATATATATATATACTATATATAAATTCCTATATATATAATATATATAATATACTACATATATATATATAATTAATATATACATATATATATATACTATCCTATAAATATATATAAATATAATAATATAACTATATATTTACATATAATATAATACTATATATATAATAACTATACTAGTATATATACACAATATACCTACACTGTAACAGATTACTTAACGCCCACCACGGAACGAGCCTGATCAAAAAAAAATTATCACAGGTAGCCTCTATGATGATACATAAATAGACGTTTAAGGGTCGAAATGTAAAAAAAAAAATAATAAAAAAAGCATCTTTGCTTTAAAAGTAACGGTAAAAAAGAATAACTTTTGGAATCCTGGTTAACATTCTTAAGTAAGGAAAATGTAAAAACCAGAAAAAAATCATGTTATAATTATAAGCTAATATGAGGGAAGAAGCTATTATAAGGACTTTTATACCCTACTCGTTAAATAAATAGACTTTCTAGTATACCCCTTTGTTTTGTTTGTTTTTTTATTAACATAAACGATCCCCAAAAGGCGTATAAACAATCCAGAAACCGATGGCAGAATCGGTCTCTCGGCCTTCAGGGACTAACTTTGGTTATATTGGGGTGTCGCTGGCGGTTCTACCATCCCCTAAAACGCGGTAAATGAGACATCAACGTATTCGACCTAGTGTTCCCGTGGCCTCGTCAGCCGCTAATCCCTGGCGGTGTAATACCCTTACAATAATTATATATATATATTTTCGCCCCTAGAAATAGGTAAATAAAAAAAAAAAAAAAAAAAAAACTATCATTCGACCGCTTAGAACACATAGCTATTTATGTATATAGATTGCTAACTAGTGAAATTTTTTTTCATTATAGGTTCAATTTCTTTTAACAAAAAATGAGACGTTTAGGTAACTCCATGTCCATATATAATATACTACCTATATATATATATCTATAATATAATACTAATATACATATACTCAAATACCTATTCTACTATCCACATAATACCACTATCATATATACATACTATACTAACTATATCATATATATAATATATATATATATATTATTAATTAAAAGAATACTTATCTTATCATTCTAACACCACAGTATAATACGCGGCTATTTTTAAAGCCAAGATATCCAGATTAATTAAAACCTAAACCTGAATAGAATGAAAGTTAAAAAATTTCCAACCTTCAAATTACTATAAATTTAAGATCTGATATTGATGCGTAAGCTAATTATATTTATCAAACCATTTACAACCGACCAATATGCTTAAAGCCCACTGATGCAACATAAATAAGAGAATTATGCAACAAACTAATTAACTCAAATTGAAGAAATAACAACACAAGACACAACGAGCAAGCACAACACATCCCTTTCCACCATGATATACCAACTACTTATACTAGTATCCTAGTATATACACTATCCTAATATACTTATGTAATAACACTACTATATATATATTATATAATATAATCCTACTACTATAATATCACATATATATACTATACATCTATATATCTTACTATATTAAATACTAATATACTTACTATATTGCATATTATCACTATAACCCCTATATATACCTATATAATATATTACTATATATACTACATTACATACTATATAAATAATACTCACAACTATATAATACTCAAACAAGTACTATGAGAAATGATGAAATGATAACTAATACTATAAACAAATATTAATATATAACTATACTATTATAATACTATATACACTATACAGACTTTCATATAATATAATATATTATACATACCTACCCTACTCTACCCTTATCATAACTATATATACATATTACTATATACTATACTACTATATCATATTCTAACTAACTAATGGGTATTAGAGGCTTCTTCTTTTAAAGGCTACATAGAGTTTCTAAATAGAAAAGAACGAAACTGTAAGGAAAGAACAGAGCCTTCTGAGAAATTTGAGAAACCACTTCAAATTTTGCTCCTCTTTTTTTCAGTCAAAGAGATCTATAAGTATCTGCCGAAGATTCCCGCAGACATTCTAAATAACCACAAAGAAAACAAGTGCACAACATACCATAATCGCACGCATATATACCCACCCTATATAATACTACTATATACCCTATAACTATATATAATCCCTATATATATCTATATACACTATATATTTCCAAATATCATAAACCTACTATAATATAATAGTACCACATATCTAAACTACTACCCCATTACTAATACCTATACTATATACCCCATACCCATATACATATACTATACTCTACACATACCTACGTAATCTCATAAGAACTGGGTAATTGTGACTAAAGATACACCTAACCTCTTACAACGATCGTCAAACTGTTACATAACAGTTCACCACGTGGTAACACATTTATGTTTTTGTCGTGTTTTCTTGCTGCGTGCGCACATACCACAGCACTAACACCGAGAGCACCACGGAAATAACGATCCTCAAAATGCAGACGTTACATATTCTGTCAGTGATGTCGTTTGTTTATAAATGGTTATTGTTTGTTGTTTCGCCGTTGTTTGATGATTCGCCGAGCATAACATACTTATACTATATATACTATATTTATACTAACTATAATAAATATACTATACATACTCTCATACTCTATATATCACTATACCCTATATACTATCTATAATCTTATAATAATCACTCATAATTTATATTAACTCAAATACTCCATCGTACCCTACCCTCTATAATCATATAAACTATTAAACTATCTTACATACCCCTCTAATATATCATATAATATAACTATACCTAATATTATACATATCTCAACCTATCATATATACCTCAATATAATAATATATATATTAAAATTTACTTTAGTTGATATTTAAAATATTTTAATATCTTTATTATTACTTCGGTAAGGACATAATTTTATAAATTTTCAGTTATTTAAAATTAGTTAAATTGTACGCTTTTAAATAGGGCTATATACGGCAAAATATCACAAATTCTAAGGAGAATTCGAAACCATCGTCTACGGAATGGTTTTTGTCTCAATTATCCCCCCAACCTGAGCTAAAGTAGACGATCTTATTCTCCTGATTAATAGTTTACCATTATATTAAAGTCCAGTCACTTCTTGATTATCTCTTTCTTGTCTCGACCTTTTTCCTTTTTTGAATTTATCTTTTTTTTCTTTTTTCCTTCTTCGAAGTTTAAAATATATAATACATACTGATGGTGATTACCTTCTCCAGGTTATCCATCCATATATAGTAGCAGGGTATGAGGTGCATGATTTAGACGTAATACATACATGGTGAATCTTTCTTCTACTTTTAACACAGCGAAAGCTGAAGAGAAAAAAAACGATGGAAGTCTCATCTGAAAGATGTAATCTGTGAGTCATTCCGTAGAGAGAGGTTATTACACAATCAATAAAGAATATTTTTGGAAACTAACCTGCACGATTGAAAACACTGAGGTCAATAAGCCCTGGTATTAGCTGTGTGACTGTATCTATTCTCCACTATTCTGCGTGTTGTTTGAAGGTATTCATTATCTTAAAGTTGGTACTAGAGACGACGAAAATAGTCAGATTAAACTGAGGCTGGTAGGCCTGGGATTAACGGTAAGACTTGTTCTTGTCTTCTCCAGTTACATTTTTAATGATTGACGATGAAATCAGCCATGTTAAAACTGAAGGTTGGTTGGCGCTTAAGTATTGACAAGTGAGACAACTGATGTTCACGTCTACATTGGTCTGCATGGTGCTGGAAGCTTCTCTTCTTCTTCTTCTTCTTCTTCTTCTTCTTCTTCTTCTTCTTCTTCTTCTTCTTCTTCTTTTCTTACTTCTTCTTCGTCTGCTTCCTCCTATACTTCTATTCCTTCTTCTTCTCTTCTTCTCTTCTCTTCTTCTTCATTCTTCTTTCTTCGGACTAGTTTCTGATAAAGCTGCTGCTGGTTGTCATGTGGTTGGCATTTTTTGAAGCAGGGTGTTCTTGAGACATTGTTTCATATTCTTCTTCGCATGGCTTCTGTTAAGGCTATTGAGTGTTATAAGAGAAATACCGTGTCCTGAGCTTGGAAGGGTGTTCGGACTTCTGGGTTTACTACCAATTATTAGTGGCAAGGAGTGTTGGGACAGTTTATCTCTCTTCTTGTCTCATCCCCCAACTACACAACCCCATGTAATAGGTTGCTTTGTTTGTTTTGAAGTTTATTGCTAATGAACATCCTATTCACGTTAGAGACTACATAATAGACAGATAGATTTGTACCCCTTTCTGTTTCGGCGTCGCCTTTCTTCACGTACAGGAAGCTAATGAGTTATCCACGCTTTGGTAAAATGAGACAATGACCATCATATAAAAGTTGTTATACACCCTTTTTATTAATACTTATTCTCTTTAACCGCAGATAAATTTATCTTACTTTTTTTTTGTTATTAACGATTTACTTTAGGATATAGATGTATATTCCACACATCTTTGTTGCACATGCTCTACAGTTTTAGTAAACATTTGTAATAACAACAATTTATTGTATCAAAAATCTCGATTGCCTTTAACGCTCGCTGCGAGTGTTTTTCATCCAATCGAAACGCAAGTTACCTGTAAATAAAAAAGCCTCCACATATGGTATATTTCCCAACTGTGTATTAAATAAAGTTTAATCGGCTAATAAGTCAATACAATCTTATATAAAAATAAACATATAAACAACTAATTATCTTTTAAAAATAACATTGATATCCACAAAATCATTATTATAACAAAACTACTTAATAAACAGTTAAAATAAATATTATTCAATATTAGAAGGAAATAAAATTTATACAAAAAATACCTATCCAACCCTTACAATAAATTTTCCTCAATTTTTTATTTCTCGTCGATTATTTGGTTCTACTGTGATCTTGAATATTTTAAACAAAATGTTATTAATTCATCATTGTACTATATTATAATATATACTAATATATATACTATATTACTATACCA
The DNA here is from genome assembly GCA_015478945.1 of Trachelipus rathkii. Taxonomy (NCBI): domain Eukaryota; kingdom Metazoa; phylum Arthropoda; class Malacostraca; order Isopoda; family Trachelipodidae; genus Trachelipus; species Trachelipus rathkii. The sequence goes on along the minus strand of JABUQX010011523.1, from coordinate 27,786 downwards.
CACTATTATTTATAACTATATACTATTAATAATATAACCTAACGTATATCAATTCATATACTATATTCTATAAATTGTGTATATGCAATGGCGAGGATGGCAGATGTTACATGAAGCTATCCCTGGTACCTTGACGAAAGTTCCCTGCAATGAAATTCTCTATTTATTTCTGTAAACTATTAAATATAATCTTTCTCACTTCTATATATATATAAGTTATACTATGCGTAAAATGCATACCTAAATATACATAATATATTCTTTTATAATCTATATTATAATATATAATATATATACACTACTATTATTACCCTATTATATAAATATATATAACTACTATAAATTATAACTATAACTATGAAAATAACTATACACACATTCCAAAATTTAACAGCTCTCTTTTGCTGAAAGAATGCTTTCTTAATTTTCTAGATGGCATGCTTTCTCTTTAATTTTCTTGTTAGGCCCACCTGGGTCTCCGTACAGTGTCTCTACTATGAAGAAATTAATTGATCTCCGTATTATCAATAGATGTAAAAATTTTGTAGAATTATATCATTTCCGTTGAGAATCGCCTTCTAAACTGAAGAAACATTCCTATAATCCTTCAGCCATCTTCCTATACAACAGCTTACAATCAATCAAACCAGAAAATCATCCTTGTTGCACCTACTTTGCATCTCTCTAGATATTATAGTCTTTATTTAAATAAGGGCCCTAAATGTGCAGAATACTCTATGTATATGGCCTAACATATGCTATTATCAAGTTTACATTTTACTTCTTCTGCTCTTGTCAACATGGCTTGCTGTGCCTCAGGAAGTAATCGAGGTTACGATGAAATCGTTCCTCACCATGTAAGTAAATATCGCATTTTACTGCTATAATAAAATACACTATAATTTCGTATATATTGGTCCACAGTTCATCAAGCTAAACCCCCATAATCATACATTACGCAGTTTACACTATTTTTGAAGAAAACCTTTGAAGTTAACCTTACACTTTTTACTATAAATTCCTTTTCGACTTTTCTTTCAACGAAGAAGTTTAATCAAGATCATTTTTAAATCTTCATATATTTTATTCATCCTTCACTATTCTTAACTGAGGTGGCAACTTTGGATCCATCCTGCAAATTAGAAACCTTGCTTTAGAGTCATGGTCCAAATCATATATTAACTATATGAGGACAAAATAGTAAAGCCAGCTTCCTGAATCCCTGTGGACCAGAAACAACCACTCTTCACTATTCGTGCCATGATGACCTTTAATTGCATTTAGTTGTCACACTGTTTCTATTTCACAATATCTTTAAGCCATCTTGGTGTGAGTGCTTAGGTGTCCTTTCTCTTATAAATACCATTTAATATTTGTGCACATATATCGACCCACAATATTATATATGTTTAGATTTCAATACTTCTCTCCAACAGCTTCATCATGCCAGCCTAACTGACTTTTTTTCAATGGCACTACTTGATCGGACTGATTGGGAGGCCCTCTGCGTCGAATCTAAGCCTAAATATACATTGAATGACTGCTTTTGGATCTGATTGCACAGCCTTCGGCTTCTGCACTAAGGTGGGAGCTGTAATCGTCTACGGGATGAGCAGGTTCATTCCTTCTTCGCTAAATCTTTCTCTCTCTCATAATCCATGGTTCGAATCGTGGCTTGTTCAATGCCATTCAGGCTACGAGACAGGAGTATCGGCTTGAAAAATATCTCAATTCTCCTAATCACTACTCAGCTAAAATTTTCTAACTCAGCTAAGAAATCGTTGCAGGGATTGAACTTCGAAACGAGCAAAGCGGAGACTTTCATCAAACGAAAGTGCGGCAATCTCCTTGGTTCTCATACTAAAAATCTTTCTGGCCTCATTGCAACCATCCTAGCATTTCCTCGTAAAGTCATCTTTTTGTACCCTCTTTTCGAATCTGAATGCTTGTGATAATCTACAACTGAAAGGTAATTCTCTTCGGCCTCCTAATTTTCTCTAACTCAACCCTGGAACTAATCTTCCGGTACGCTTCTCCTCTCCATATCTCTTCATTATATCCTCCAATGCCTCTTTCTGTGATTACATTTGATCGGGTTAAACGGGCTCTCGAGATTTGAAGTTAGGAAGGCGGGTTGGGCCCGATGGATTCCTACCCCTGAGTTTTGAGGGATGTGGTTACGTGTGCCCCGACCCTGTTCAACTATATATCTAGTGTCTCACTATATAAGCTTCAATAAATACTAATACCCTAACCCAATACCAACAGCCTCGTTCAACCTATATTCTCATATGTTCATACTAGCCTCAATACTAATACTACAGCTCATACTAATTTCCTCCATCTTCTGTGTTCTGCTGAAATTTAATCTCACTTCACTTTAAAGCTGCGTCCTTTCTTCATCTGCGTATTTTGCGCTAGCGGATGAAATTTGTACTACACCCCTTTCTGAAATAGGGCTCTGCCCGTGAATGGTTGTGACTACTCAACTAAAAAAAAAAAATGTACACTCCCAGCGAAACCACATTGAAGTAACTTCTTAATCAGCCGTATGTGGGGAACCTTATAAAAAGTTTATATTTATATATATATAATTAATATATTATATATTATATATATATATATATGTATATTATATATATATATATATATAATATATATATATATAGTAATAGAGAGAGAGAGAGAAGAGAGAGAAGCGCCGAAATAGTTTTTTTTAAATTAGAATTGGAAAGGAAACTAAAAATAAAAAAAAAACAGCAAAATAATCAAATTTATGTTCAATTCATAATAATAATAATATTATAATATAAATAATATCATATAATAATAATAATATATAATAATAATAATAATAATAATAATATATTTAGGTTATTTTTCAAAATAGTTTGTTATTTATAAATACATTTTCTTTCAAGGAAAACGAATTTTTGCCAATATTTTTAAGGTTGTTTCATCATATTTCGTACTTTATAAAATACATATTATTAAATAAGCGAATTTAATTATGTTAATTATGAAAATGCCATTTATTATTAATGTCGTTTAAGAATAATAATAATCTTTTTCAATTTTAATAATTTCTTATTTAAAATTTCTTTACTATATTTCAGAGGTCCCGAAGTTTGATTTAAATTCTGTGAAGTACTATATGATTTAATAATGAAGAAGTATATTAGGAAAAGAGTACTTCAGCGACAATTTTAAAGTTTAGCAAACACCATGCTTAATTAATCTATACACTTTTTGGCGCAATTTGAATGAAGAAACCCACCACATCTATACATAGATAATAATGATACATAGGTGCTACGCAATTGCAAAAACCTGCAACTTTAGGGATTTAGACTAGGATGGTACACTACTACTACTTATTGCATTAGCTAGAAATAATATTATTGGCACAGACGCAATATAATATAACTAATATACTATAATATAATAATATACACTATATATTATAACTATAATATTATATATATATATATAACTATATATAATATATATATATATATATATATCATATAAATGAAAATGAAAGTAATAATGAATTGTAGGTCGTCATCATATTAGTGGATAGGTGATTTCAACCTTTAAATACAAGCATTACGTAATTGCGACATGATATATTATATATATATAATATATATATATATATATATATATATATAATAATATATCAAAATATTATTATATACTAAATTAATATATAAATAATTGTAATAATATCTATATATATAATTAAATAATATATATAATATATATATCGGGAGGGGCGCAGGCAAAGTTTTAAAACTTTAGAGGTGCAAACCAAAAGGGCAAAGTGGAAAACTAGTTACGCAATGAGCAAAACGTCACAGTTTTTTCAAAAAATTAGTTCTAAACGCAAAGACCACTGTCCGCAAATCAATTTATTTGTAAAGCACAATTTAGAGCGAAAAAAAAAATTAAAAAAATAAAGCGCAAGTACGTAAAGATGAATTATATTTTATTTTTCAAGTTGAAAGATGCAATTATATATATATATACAATAAACATGAGAAAGATTTTAATCTTGATTCAATTATTGTGATCATCTTCCTCCTCGCATCTCTCTTGCATTTTGAAGCAGGGTCATATTAACATTTATAAAAGATAAATTTTTTTAAAATTGCCTGGATGCTATGAGCTGCCACTCTTTGGTCTTAGAGATGTCCAGCGATTGACTAAAAAACTCTCCCGGCCGCTGAGACTGGCCTAATGGGTATTATAACTTAATAAACAGTCCACCAACTTCTGGTATTCACGAATATCAGGTTCTGATGAGAGGGGTACTGTGTGAACATTTTACTGCAAGCCCCAGCTATTCAAGTTTTTTCCAATCCTCTTCAGAGGTGTCTGCTGGACATATGGGGATGTTTTTGACAATAATTTAGAAATTTTTGAAAATTTTTTCTTTTTTAGTTTATTTTAAAACATTAAAAATTGTATTGTGATGATATAATATATATAAATATATACTATATACTAATATATATTATATTTATATTATATATATATATTATATAATTATATATATATATATATATATATTATATTATATATATAATCTATATAATATAATATTTATATATTATATATAATATTATATGTTTAATATATATATAATTATATATATAATATATATATATAGTTAAATATATATATACATAATTATCTTATATCATATATATAATATATATACATATATAATATATATTATAATAATTTAATATATAACTACTATATAATATATAATAATTATATATATATATATATTATATATAGTTTACAGTCAACCACCACTCCCGGGCTGGGCCCTTTTCAAAGGGGGCAGAAGATAAAACATAGAAAACCACCCAATCCCCACAGCTTAACGCAAATCTCTCAGGTGAGCGCAGAGCGGGGCTTTACAGAGGGAAGATTAAATACAGTGGGAAAAACAGAAGGAGGCAAGGAGTTTCACAATGAAAGAAGTAGCTAGAAAGAAAGAGGCACCATGACGAACCAGTCTGGGGTTTTCATACTCACCGCAACATATCTGCAGGCAAGGACACCCCTTGTGCAATGAGGGAAACGTAATGGTGGTGGAAATGCGAGAGGTCAGCTCCCCGAGCACTGCCACGTAAGTCCCTATATGAAAAGATACTAGTGCGCCAACGTTACGGTGAAGAGATAGAGGGTAAGGTGGTTTGGAAAGACAGGAAGTTTTTATTAGCTTACTCTTAGCTTTAGTCCTCAATCCTATCCCAATAGAAGGGCTGAGAGGTGGAAGCCGGAGCCCCAAGATTGTAGAAAGTTTCTCCATACAGAGTGAATAAGGCCTTATTGATGCAAGAACTGTTTAGCAGGAAAAATTCCGCAACCTGAGAATCCAGTTCTTTGAGGCCCACTTAGGAACCTTGTAATATTGATGATTTCCACGACAATGTTTGTTGTTTATTGTTGAGACAAAATGTTTATGTTATTTCCAGCAGGGTGAAGCATTAGAGCCGTTCGAAGAAAATAGAAAAAAGTTTGGGAGGTGTTTTTGAGAAGGAGATATAAAGAAGTTTGAGTTTTTAATAGAGTAACTTACAAGGTTGAGTGGACCCCACCGGGATATACATCCAGATTCGGCAAGAATAAGAAGTTCAGAAAGCTGAAGAACACAGAAGGCAGCTCTAGAATGCAAAAGAGGGAGTCAGATTTTGAAATAAGTGAAGAATGGGAGAGTTGAGTCTCGGCGTAAGATGAACGAGATTAGAAGTACAGCTGAGGAGAATGTTGATGAAAAGTAGAAAATAACAGTTTGGAGATGAAAAAAGAAACCTTAGAGAACTCCACAATTAACAGGAAAGGAGGAAGAGACCGCTCCATCAACGATGCTGATATGGAGCGATCGGAGAGAAACTAGACATGAGTAAGCAAAGAGAAGAGGAAACCAAAGGATAAGGGAGCTCGAGATAGCGACGGCGTTGCCTACCTGTCAAAGCTTTGGATATGTAAGCGCCACCACGCACGCAACTCCATAGTCCTAAGGGCAAAGACAAAAATCGAGATATAGATTGAAAGTATGTCACCAGTTAGACCTGAAGCGTCAAAAAGAACCCATACTGCTCCGATCTGAAGAAGGGAATGAGACTCAGATGATCCAAGAAATGAGAGTTTAAACAGAGTTTCAAAGACTTAGATAGAATACAAGCGAGATTTATAAACGGCTATAGTTGAAGGCATACAACGGCTACCTTTTCGGGATCGGTTGAGACAAAGACACGCTTTCCAGCACTGATCGACAAAGTATTAGTGTTAAGACATAGAGAAGTAGGTTGAACAAGGAGGCGCAGCTCAGAAGCACCTCCGTCAAAAACGGGGAGGAATGCATGGCACTAGCCTTCATTGGCGTGCATCCCAAGATCTCAGAAATCTGATGCACACGATCAGTGTGATCACGAGGTAAGGGCATGGGAAAACTGAGAGGAGAAGGAGTAGGCAGAGGAATGCAGAATCGTCCAGGGTAGAAGTAGATGAAAAAAGGAGGCCGAAGAGATATAGCCTTTCAGTAGGAGAGTTAGCAACAAAACCGTCAGAGCGAATAAGGGGAGGAAAGGCAGATTTAACAAAAGTTGTTGGAGATGTTTTTGGAAGAGGACAGAAATTATTTATCCAGATAGGAGAACAAGCAGGTTGGCGACACTTCTACTTTAATGAAAGCGGCTAGCTGACGAATAAGTAAACCTGCAACGTTTCCACGAAAGAATGAAAATTAGTTAAAAAGTGATTAGGCAGAAACGAAGTATTTTCCTATGGCGATACGCAATGTCTCTCTCGTGAATGACGTGAGAACAGCTCCATCGAACCATGGATTTTGAGGAGAAGAAGATTTAGTTGAACTGAGGATGAATTGCTCTAAAAACACATCGCGAATATACGGCCCTAAACTTTTCAGCGGTTACTAAGAAGCTATCCTACCGAGTCAAAGCGCGTTATTAATCCAAGAGTAGTTAGCGAGAAAAGACGCAACAAATGCCACACTAACAACTTAGCCGCGATATAAAAGTGCAGAAAATTAACCGTTATAGAGGCATGGTGAACGTGCTGGAAGAAAAAAGTAATATAAAATTAAGGCCATAAAGATTATGTGTCAAGTTTACCAATAGAGAAAAGAATGGTGTTTTATTAACGTGAAGGAGTAGAAGTGTGAAATCAAGTCACCGAATGTTCAAGAAATTGTTAGGTCGAATCTGGGATATGTGTGGGTTCCTAATTACCTGTTCAGATCGTTGAAGAATACTAGAATTTTTTTGGCCTCCTCTCACTGCAATAGTGTGAGAGGAACCCAACACCTCAGTGTGGTGTCCGTTGAAATCCCTAAATAGATGGATCGAAACATTTGGATGGGAGAAAGTACAGTTATGAGAAGAAGTAAGATGTCAAAGAAGTGAAATCTGTATCAATATGGGTAGAATAGCAGAACAACAAGATATGACTAGTAGTACAGGAGAAATTCTAAGCATAGAACAACGAATTAGGAATCAAGATTCTCGAGAACGTGTTAAGGAGTGTCTTATTGTTATCATAGGCCAGAACTCCATCCATTCAGTCGGAATATTATAGAAAAAGTTAATAGTTGGGAAGATAATTAAGTTATACTCTGAAAAAGAATCCTGGCCAGCTGGGTTTCAGACAATAATAAAATAGTTAGGCTGAGGAGTATGGCGAGGTGATATATCAACACAGATTCGTGGTTAGCACGTGGACACGCATATACATATATAAATATATATTATAATAATATTGATTATATATATTATCACATATATATACCTATACTATACTATACTCTAATCATATAATATATTATTATATATATATATTAAACTTATATAATAATATATATATATATATAATTGCCATATATAATATATAATTATATAATAAATATCATATATATATATAACTCATAAAATATTATATATATAACTATACTATATAAATATATATATATATTAAATATATATATATATTTTATACTAGATATATATATATACTAGTATATAATATATATATAATATATATATTATATTTATATATATATATATATAATATGTTTTTGGAAGTGAGGGTGCAGGGCTGTTTGCATTCGAAATAAAATATCAATTTTTATATTCATAAACTGTTCAAAGCCCTTTTCTTTCCCTTTTGTTTTGGGCTTGTATTTGCTTTCAGCAACATTTGCGCTTTCGCTCTTAAAAGTTGCTTGAAAAGCGCTAATTACTTGCCCATCTTCTTCAAATTTGCCAAGCAAGCGACCAATTTTCTACCTAAAGGCAAATTGCGCTTATAGCCCACACTTGATAATATGAATATATACTTATATAATATATATATATATATTATATATATATATATATATATACTAATTATATATATAATATATATATAATATATATATAATATGATATTACTATATATAATATATGTATACTATAATTATAATATATGATTATAGCAAATCTCATTTAAATTAAATGCAAAACTAGCTATTTATTATGATAACCCTATCCTTCTTTTAGATATTCCTGTTTTCGATCAAATCTATAACTGCTACAATCGCAAAGTCATTTACATTTACATCTATCACAAAAGCCTCACCCCACTCATTTTCTACATTTAGGGAAAAACGTTGGAAAAGATGTTTTGAAAATAACCAAAACGAACCATTAAATAACTTTAAAGAATCTTCTTCATTACGCATTTTTTATACAATTAACAACTAAATTTTGCGTTTACATTTTGACCAAAGTCTCCCTCGCATAGCGAGCCGACTTTGTGACAGGTGTCTAATTATATATTATTGGTTGTAAATGCATGAGAAAAAAACTACAGAATGTAATCCAACATAACTGTAAAAAGTTGCCTCTCATGTAAAATGGCATTCAAGCATTTACATATTTTAAACCCCATATTTCAGCACCTACCTACGGGTCCTACATAAGGAACAGAATATAATACAGACATGGGCCTCTTTATTAGGACGCGAGTAGTAAGTATCCAGTCTCCCGCGCCCCTTTTGGAATAAGGCGTAGCGTGTCTATACGTAGCTGAGAAGGACACGTGTTTTGAGATAAAGTTAATTTACTTTTCATTGTTAATTTTTTATTAAGGACTACTACGATATCCATGTTCTCCTTATGATTATCACTATCACATACGAAGAATTGAGATCAGAAGTCCCGGTATCAGGTGAGGGGTACCGAATGAAGCTTGTGTCTTCGGCTGCGACTACTTTACTTACTTCTAGCTTCGGTTCCTGCTACGCTCCGGCCGCGAGTTCCGCACCACCCCAACACCGTTTGAGAGAACGAACCTGTATGTTTATTATTATTATTATTATTATTAAATTAATTTTATTAATCTATATATTATTATTATTATTATATATTTTATTATTATTATTATTATTTATTCTTCATTTAATTTTATTATTATTATTCATCAATTATTATTATTTATTATTATTATCTATTATTATGTATTCCACTTATGCTCATATATTATTATTTATTAATATATTATTATTTATTATTATTATCTATATATATATTAAGATCAAGAAGAAGAGAAGAAGAAGAAGAAGAAGAAGAAGAAGAAAAGAAGAAGAAAGAAGGAAGAAGACAGAAGAGAATGAAGAAGAAGGGGGATCGCTTCAAGTCGCACGGATTGACATACTGTTTGTTGGACAATAATTTCTGCACAGTCTAATATGAATCAGTTACACGAGATTATTATCATAATTATTCATTATTATTATTATTCTCATAATATATTATTATTCTTAATACGATATCTCTATGAATAAAATAGAAACGATTAAAATGAACTTTAATCTCATATATTACGCCTAGCCCTTCAGGCATCATCGGAGAGTAGTTCAGACTCGAATTTAAACAATTGATGAAGACAAATAAATATAAACATTAAATATAAATGTGAAGTAACAAAAATAAACTTTTTTATAATCACGTAAATCTAAAATCCTTAAATAGATAAATATATCAATAAGAGCTATCTAGGCACCCTAAATCTCTTAAAAAATTCTCCATTTTCAAAATGCATGTTGATAACCGGCTTGTGCTTTTTATTAAGAGGGATCAGCCAGCTCATTCAAGAAACTTTCCTGACGGTGTAGAATGTTCAGAAAATTAGAAATAATCGAGATTGGTTGGGGGTTCGTGTTCGTTTTCTAGAAGTATCTCAAAGATCTACTGGGCCTAGTACTTATC
>JABUQX010011523.1:0-7500 GCA_015478945.1 Trachelipus rathkii | reverse complement strand
AATTGATATATAATAAGTATATAAATCATATGATATTGGGTCTGACTGTACGTCGACATATATTGGTTACACAACGAATAGATTGTCGACAGGGCATATCAACATCACTAGTCCCAGCAAAATTTTTTAACATTTCAACAAGGCACACAGTCAATCAACTAAGGTAATATTCCTAAACACTTCACAATATTATATGGATTGTGTGAAGTCCAGAAACTTAAAATTGCAGAGGCCTTCTACATCAAAACACACAGACCAGCTTAACATAAAAATTTAATGTATTATCTGTCAGACTCAATATCATTTGATTACTTATTATATTATATCAATTTAAAACTCATTCGCTTATTTAGGAAATAATCCTCTTGAAGATGTCTCAAGTATAGAGACGAAAACGCATCAGGAAATCTATGTAAATATATCTTCTTCTCCTGTAAATTATTTTCAAAGATTATTTTAAGGAAATTAAATATTGTACAAAAATAAATATTTAGAACGTTGGAAATAAAATAAAAAACCTTCATAAAATCAAAGGCTGATGTTGAATTCCTAAATAATAATAATAATAATAATAATAATAATAATAATAATAATAATAATAATAATAATAATAATAATAATAGTACGCCATTATTTATCTACTACTACTTATTAAGCACAATATACAAGGACTTAAAAAATAAATATTATATAATAAACAGGGTAGTGAAGCTGGAGCTAAAGCAGCAAGATTTTGAGTAGAGTCGGAGCTGGATAGAAAAAAATATTTTTGGGTCGAGCTGAAGCAATTTTTTTTCGGGTGGAGACAAACTAAAAGCAGAATAATTTCTTTTTAGTATAAATTAAGGAGTTTAGAGGAAGACCTGAAGCCAAAGTCAGTATCAGGTAATTATACGATAGTGGAGGCAAAGCCAGGGTTGGCTATTTCAATATGATGAGTTGGAGTTGGAATAAAAATTTACTATTTCCACAGTCCAAGATAACTGTAGGTTGTTATTGTCTACATCTTCATATAAAGCTGAATATGACCTCAGTGCTGTAAATGATGTCTTACTGAAGAAAAGAAATCAACTGGATATCACTAAATGAAGAGACTTGAGACTGAAGCTGACTAAATTGGTGCCTAATATAAAATCTCTGCAGCAGGCATTAAGCACAAGGATCTCACTAACAGTTAGTGAGGGTTTGCTAGATATCTTTATTTTATTGCAATAATTAAAATGATCAAGTATTAAAAATATTTTATATTTATGCATTTCAGTCCTTTATTACACATTTTCAAACTAACTGCTGTTTTTTACATATCACTTCATATTGTTATCAATTTTTTTAACAATTTCTTAGTGATTTTGTCCTCAGTACTTTAACTGTCCTTTCATTCTTTTATTTTTCTCTTTCATGGCTGCCATGTAGCTTGTTAAGACCAAGTTAATGGACTTTTAAGCTTCCTCCACATGGATAGGAGTTCACCACCTGAATAATAAGAATTATATGTCACAGGAGGGTGGGGGTCATCAGGATTTTAGAGATGCTTAGGTGGGGTATGGCCAAAAAAGGATGGGAACCACTGGTCTAGAGTACATGAGTATGGTAGATGAGAACAAATAAAATTGCCTTGATTTATGGATCTTTATATTTTGATTTTCTTAGAAAAGTTAATTTACTTAATGTCCTTTCAAAATATCTACCTGTGTGTATAGAAAAATCAGATTATTGCCTAAGTCAAGTCAGTTGAATATATCATTGACCTTGGCAGTTCTATGCACATTATTTTACACAAGTATCTAGGTAAATATAATTAGAATATATATATAGCGTCGGGCGGGGTGACTTGGACCAGGTACTTTAGGTATAAAGACGTTGCCATTTAAAAATAAAAGTAAGGACATTTAAAATTGTATTTCCACTTATAGTGAGCACTTTTCCTTTCTATTCTATTGATAATAATGATACTGCTCAAAGAGGATGTAGTGAAATGGCCTTTAGAAGCCAGTTGGTTTGATGTTGAAACGAAATTTATATTAGCTTCCGTTTCTATTGAATACAACTGAAGTAAATATATTTATTTTCGCTCTCTAAAATATAGGGCTATTCTAGTTGAACAACATCTAAAGGGCCCATGAGATTGATTATTTCGAAATAGATATTATAGTGTACAACTATATATATCATTAAACATTTCTTGCGCAATTTGATTGAGCACCGACTTAGATGTAGAAAAATATTATATAGATCAGAGGAGTCAAAACTGTGATAACCAGTTGGCTCTTGCAATTGAGAATTTGAAAAGGAATTTAAAGTTTTATTATTTTGGTGCTCTATAATTATATATATTGCAATAATTGAGACTTAATTGTTATAATAGATGTTCGCTTATTTCAAGCACTATTATATGTACTATCTTAGCACACTAAGTATATATAGTAATATATTAAGATAATATATAAAGTTATTACTATAATTATAATTAGCAATAAAACTATATTAATATCTAATTTCTACTATTATATATAAATCATTGGTGAAATAAATAATGACTATTATACTAATATAATAATTATATAAATAATTAATAATATAGTAAAAACAGTAAGTATATATGATATACTTTTGTAGGACTATATTAAATACCAATATATTATATTTATACACTGTAACAAATATCTTTTCTTATATATATATATTATAAATATCTTCTATATATAACATTAGGGAAAACTATTGTGATTTATTATATTATCTGATTATAATACTAAGATAATATTATTTATTATTATTTATAATTAATTTAATTATTATTATATTATTATATAATTTATATATTATTATATTTATATTATTATAACTATTAGAATATATTTATTATAATTATATTATTAGATATATACTTATATATAGTAATTATTATTATTAATTTAATATTATTTATATTTAATTATATTATTAATTATATATATATATTATACTAGATTATATTTTTTATATAATATTTATGATTATATATATAATATATATATTATTTAATATATATATATATTTAATTTATAATTTATCATTATTATTATATATATAATATTTATATATAATGTATATATAATATATAATTTAGAGAATTATAACTTAAAAAATATACTAATAATAGGAATTTGATACAAAAGGTATTGCTTTATTTTTAATTCTCAATCTGGTCAGTTCCATCTCCGCATCCAATTAGAATAACTGAAACGCTTACTGGCCACTATATTATATATTATTATTCTTTGTGGCTATCAGACTTATAATTATTTAGTAGTGACAAAATTATAATTTGAGCTATAAAAAAATTGGAATTAGATGATTTATGAGATTATGTAGATAAAAAAGGCAAATGGCTGTATTTTAGTATCATGAATGTAATATTAATATATTATTTAATTTATCTATATTTATTATATATTACTATTTTATAATTTAAAATTTATTATTAATTTAATTTAATTATTAAATTAAAATTGAAAATGTATATTATTGAACATATATATATATTTACCAGATGGGTTTTGTCAGTTTTTTGGCAATCCTTACATTCAGTCCCCTGCCAGTTCTGGAATCAATTGTAAAGAACATTTTTTTCTAGCTTTTGGTTTTGTTTGTCCAAAAGTTAGAAATAGATTTGGGTTGGTGATAATTCTAGAAACTTGTAAAGGAAATATAAAGATATCTAAGACAGGTTAGATAGCCAGACAGTTACTAATATGGATATATAATTGTATTGGAAAATGTGATTTCACTGTACTGACTTAATTCATCCTGAATGTTACACAATTTAGTCTTTCATGAAACTTTATTCCATTACTAATCTATTAATGTTATATTGGATAAATAATGGAAATTCAAAATTATACATTGAATTTAGTAATTATATATACTAGAGAGAGGAAAGAAAAAAAGTTATTAGCGCATTTTTTTTATATTTTCTTGAAACGTTGTGAATTTTGCGTAAGTTATGCACTATAATAATCGGATATCTTAGCACCTGATTCTTCTTGGCGGAGCGTTAATAATATAATAAACATAAAATCCACATAAAAAAAACATGAATGATGTATTAAAAAATCGATTAATAAAATGGTTCGCTAATGGCATTCTCAATTCTCATTATTATATTAATTAATATTATTAAATCCTATAACTAGTGAAAAACATACTTATAAGAATATATGTAAATAGCAAACAAAATAAAATGTTCAATCATGATAATACAACTTGAATATGATAAATTAGACATATAATTATGATACATTTTTAAAAATTATCTCTCAAATATTGTTAGAAAATAAAAGGCCTAAAATTTTGAAATAAAATAAGCTACAATAAACTTTTAATTCTCCTACTCCTAGGTTTTTTTTTGGAGGCTTTGGCAATTATGTTTTTTTTGTTTTTTGTGTTTTTTTTGGGGTTGGTTTTAATGTCAACCCTATTTTTGAAAGAGTGGATCGAAAGCTTTCGATATGTTTAGCGTCAAACCGAAAGCTTCATTGAAATGCCGAAAGAAAAGACCTAGATAAGTCAGTAGTAGTGGTGTAAAAAAAAACTTTGTAAGAGAGGCTCTCATTAAACGAGGGGTTGAGCTGTCTACTGCATAGCGAATTTAAAATCCTACAGTTCAAGCCTGAAGCAGCAGTACGATAAAGTACAAAAACAGTATAGAGTATTTGAAAGATAGGAATGATATAGTAATGAGTTTGATGGAAACTTCATATTACCTATAAGAAAGAAGAAGATTGGAACAGTTATGAGATAAGTCGGGTAAGATGGAATAGTTTGGAATCCGCACGCACCCAGGGTGACAGCAGTGCGAAGCACAAGGTTTTGAGGGCCACAGTATAAATAGATCAACTGTTGAGGAGATGAATCTCTGGTGGCAGCTGGGCTGCAAGCGAGATACAGCCCATTAGGTATGCATCAGTAAGAACGGAGGAAAAGTAACAACATCTCATTTTAAAAAGGAAGATTAACATAATATTTAGCGCATAACAAGACTTACAATGTCGAAATAATTGATGTTAGGAGTGGATATAAGAGGTAATATTTGTCTGTAGGAATAGTGCTGTTATTAGATAGAATTGAAGTGAGATGAGCGTTCTTTGAAGGGTGATAGAAGCTCCTAGTTCCTCTGTGCTTAGGCTATCCAAGGACATGCGGCCGAGGCTGTGCTAGCCGTCGAGAGGACTAAGCTAGAGTGAGTGTATATATAAGGAGGAGAGTAGAAAAAAAAGTTAGTTAACATATGGAGAGGAACACTGATGAAAAATAAAGATGTACACACACAGTACGAATGCGCAGTAAGTTCATGACGTCATTGGTTTCTCACAAAATTGAGAGTAATATAAGATTTTAGTGTAAACATTGATGTCTAAGTTACAGATTTTTCACTAGCTAATATTCTCGTGAATAGATAATAGTTTTAGACTAGATACGCTAACATAGTTTTGTTATGTTAATTGAGATGGTCGTAATGTTATGGTAGAGGAGTAGGCATTAGTATATACGACATCTCACAATGAATGTTTAGAATCAATATATAACACATCCTAATATTGATATCGGTGCTTTCAGTGTTCGTATTGATAGGTTCTAGTTGGTCATTAAGGTATTTGGTTGCCAAAATGAATTTGAGACAATAAAAATCGTTAATGGTGGATGGAAAATTTTAATATAAAACTAAACTGAACAGAATAACCACATAAACAGCAAAGATTGCACATGCATGCTCAATTCTCGAACCATTTTGGAAGGATTAGACAGGCTCATTCACTATGTGATCATAGGAAATGGACGAAGCTTTAAGACAGACAAATTTAATACTATTTGTCATTCTAGAGTCCCTTCCTTTGATATGTTCCAGATCGGATTTATTCGCAAGAAATATAAAGGTTTGTAATGGGTTGTATTATTTAAAATTTAAACTCTAGGTATTGTATCGCTTATATGCTAAACATTATATGAATTTGATTTCCCGTGACTGTATCCACCTCATCTTTTATGCACTTTGCACTAGAGTCATCAATCTGGGACATAATATTTTTTCCACTACTATGTACCTATGGAATATATATATATCTATATTATTATAATAATGTTCATAGCGTATATAATTATTTATTTATGAGTTGATAGTATATAATATAAAATTATATGTATCTCTTATTAATTTAATATTTATATATTAGCTATGAGTAGGGCATGGATGACTATTTATAAAATTACCGAGTTGAAGTTCATTTACACTATGTTAATATTTCAGACGGCTCTAAAAATCATGACAGACGCGCTGTAGCCCTCTGTCTAAGATACTATGCTGTTTTTCCCATGACCAACGTCACGCATCTCCTCATGGATGATAATACTTCTCCCCCTCATAGACAATTATTCAAATTTTATCTTGTATGTGAAGGGTGGATAGAATTTCACAAACAAATTTCTCGAATTCTGCTCCCTTAAGCCAAGATCAGCTTTAAGTCATTTATTTCAGATTTGCTCAGCGAGGCCGATAATACAGCTTACCAGCGCTTATATAGCATACTGTATGTCCTAAAATACCACAATAGTACGCGCGTCTGTACCCTAACTTTCTTCTGTGTCTGTCTATTTTCTGATTTCCCAAAAGTAAAAACAAACAAGTATTTATTAAATATGTTTTTGGACACAGTTTCTTATCACTATCTCAAGCTAATAAAACATAAATAATATAGAGAGATCAGGGAGGCCAAAACAGAGGCCAAAATGGCCTCCTACTCTCTTCGGAGTTCCAGGTACCTGACAGAAATGTGCCATTCTCAGACGCAAGGTCGCCTGAGCATCAAATATGATTACTACCCGTCCGCAAGCCGTGTAATCACAAACAGTTCTAGGAATGTTGCGTGAAGTTTTAATTAGGTCTTTTTGCTTCGTGCCAAGGGCATTTGAATTTTTGATTTTATTAGCGGGCGTTCTTGGCTGTCTAGAGGTCCCTCCACGCGACATTTATTGACATCCGTTCTTGCTTGTGGCTCTATATGCAGAGTGTGAGTGTAGCAGTCTAGTGGAATCGAATATCATAAGGGGAGTGTAAAAACTCTCTCATGTATATTAATCACAAGTCTGAGTACTCAAGGTCTTTGGTGATGTTTTCTTTGTCTGAGTTTTGACTTCTTTGCATGACCATATAACTTCGACAGAATACATCCCTGCCGTGATGACAGCACAGCGTCCTGCTTAACATTTATGTGTACTCTCAGGAACTTAGCTACCAATTATATTCTTGGACGAGGACTAAAGTGATGTCACGGGATAACCCTTAATGAACATGCTTTTGGCATAGTAGTATGCTCGGAGTATAGCCATGACCATTGTGCCCTCGCATATTCCTGTTATATCCATATCTTCATTGATGTCCACAGCACATGCAACCTAGATATCACTACTATGTTCCCGTCGTTCATTTTCTCTACTTTATGGCGATTGCCAGAGATAACATTC
>JABUQX010011522.1:70000-72015 GCA_015478945.1 Trachelipus rathkii | reverse complement strand
AAAAAGAAGAGATTCCCAATTAACTTAGACGGTAAGATATCTTTTTACAAATGCCACGCCCAATAACAATCTACTAACAACCCCATATCTCCCTTTATAACATATACCCCACAGAAGATTCACTGTCCAGAAGAAACAGAAAATTAACGTCTCGCCCGGAGCAGATCTAGTGCCCAAAACGAATCCAAATCTTATCAATATAAAGCTTCTAGACTTCAACACTAGACGTTTATATCCCCTCTCATTTTGCAACTATGATTGTCAATAATCCCCACGGACACAATATGAGCACTTCCTTCTGGGTGCCAAAGTGAGCAGCGACCCTCTCTTCAAGAGGA
The DNA here is from genome assembly GCA_015478945.1 of Trachelipus rathkii. NCBI lineage: Eukaryota > Metazoa > Arthropoda > Malacostraca > Isopoda > Trachelipodidae > Trachelipus > Trachelipus rathkii. The sequence goes on along the minus strand of JABUQX010011522.1, from coordinate 71,677 downwards.
CGCTGCCAGTATACCGCGTACGCTTTTGCTGTAAAAATTTCTATCTTGACCTTGGAGCAACCAGCGATGGCCCTATGAGCGGGTGGATGGCCAGCGAGGAACTTTTCTGGAAGGCGCGGTGTGGTCCACTCTAAAAGGTGTGGGACAAGCGGCGGCAGAAGATGTATGTATATAATACTATATATGGGATATATAATATTATTATATAAATACGTATACGTATACTGGGGTTATATATATAGGGGAGATAATTATTATATTATATCTATATATGATATATAAGTATATAGGGCTTATGCATACACTATATATATATAATATCTGGTAATTCAGCTTTATAAAAAAATATCACAAATACTCTCACAAATCACGAGTATCTCACTCAAAGAAACTACATAAGACTAACAGGAAGAAGGAATACTTGTTGGAATCCTCGGTAAAATTTTTAGATTGCGGAAACTGGTTAAAAAAACATCTAAAAACTACAATAGCTACAGCGAAAAGAAGTACATTTTTGGAATTCCTTGTAAAAATTTTAGTTAGGAAATGTAAAAAAAAATTAAATTAAAGATATAATAATTGGCTATTTTTTTTTTTTAGGAAGCAGGGGACATAGTATATATATATTAATTTGGTAAAGGTATTACAAGCGGACAAATAGTAGGAGGGCTTCGAGCCGACGGGACGGACAGCGAGGGAATCAGTATTTCCGGGATACTTCCCATAGGAGGAGGGGACGCCGCGAGGAACACCCTCGCGAACACCAAAATACCAAAGCAGCGGGGGTCCTACCTCGGCACCTGTAGTTCCCGGAAGGCCGAGAGACTCTCGAGTGACCTCGACTCACTGCCATCGGTATCGTCGGTGGGTATAGGCCTTTTGGTGGACTCATGAATTCATTTAGTTAAAAAAAAAAAGCAAAATTTAATAGAAACTTATGTGTGAGAACGAGTACCAAATAAAAAGGTTCTAAATAAGGTGCTCTCTAATCACTTTTTACTATAATTATTAAACAATATAATTTATTTTTTTTCATTTTCCTAATCTAAAATTTTCCCAGGATTCCAAAAATGTATTCCTATTCCACTGTAGCTATTTTAGTTTTTGATATATATATATAATATATATCATATATATATATCATATATATACATAGTATATATATATATATATTATAAATTACTTATATATATAATATATATTATATATTATATATATTATATATATATATTATTATTTATTATATATTTTAATTTTTTTAATTTTTTATTACATTTTTCCGCTACTAAAATTGGAAACTGACATTCCAGCAATTTGTAATTCCTTTTTCCCGGTAGCTTTGTTGTAGTTTATTTGAGATTATTGGATTGAGATAATTTTGTTGTGATATTTAAACTGGTATTTATCACCTATATATATATATTATATAATTAATATATATTATATATAATATATATAATATATATTATAATATATATATATATATTATATATATTATAATAATATATATATATATATATAGTATCAGCCTCCCGAAAGCATCATGCATTATTATTAATATAATTAATAATAATAAATAATATATATAAATAAATAATTAATAATTAATATAATAATAATTAATAATAATAATAATAATATAATAATAACTAATAATACTAGCAATAAGTTTCATAT
>JABUQX010011522.1:60000-65000 GCA_015478945.1 Trachelipus rathkii | reverse complement strand
CAAGAATATTTATGATGGAATCAGCAACTCCGAATTACTAATATATCTGCTACAAAAGTCCATCCAAGAAAAATTTTACCTTTTTTTGTTGACCAGTGTAAGTTTTCTTTTCTTTATTTTTCCCTAAATGGATGACCGAACTTTGAAAAAACTATTCGGCCGAATAGCGAAGTGATTATTCGGCCGAATATTCGGTATTCGGCCAAATACTTTTAGCCGAATATTTGGTATTCGGTATTCGGCTTTTATCACTATTCGGCACATGCCTTATTATATATATATTAATATATATATATATATATATATATATATATATATATGATATATAATATATATATATATATATATATATATATATGATATAGTATATATTATATATATATATTATTATAATATTATATATATAATATATATATATATATATATATATATATATTATATATATAGTATTTTATATATATATATATTTATATATAATATATATACTATATATAAATATATATATATATTTATATGATATATTATATTATGTTGGCTGTGTCCGCGTTGGTCTGTGTTTGGTGTTGTGTGGGTTGAGGTGTGCCATAGTGTGGTATGTCGCGTCGTTAAGATTGGTGGTGTTGTGCACTTTGTGTAGTTTTGTTGTATGTTCGGATATATATAATATATATATATAATATATATATATATATATAAGACTGGAGTAATTCCTGACTAAGTTTTCAAACCAAAATTTTGACAAAATTTTCATGACCCTCTCCGATTTTACTGAAAATTGCTATACCTGTAAAGCTCAATGAGAGAAGTTCAATGGTATTTGTCTCAATGCTGTAGGTCATTCGGTTGCAGAGTTATGACCTCCTAAAGTTAGGTCAAAATGTGCATTTTTGCAAAACCAGTTAAAGGTCAACATTCAATATCTCCGGAACTATAGCACCTACAGAGTTGCTTCTTGCACAGTTTTGAAGCTCTTAAGTTGGGCAACAATATTTACTCTATGCATATTTACTCTAGGAGGTCAAAAAAAAAAGTTGACCTTTCATTGACCTTTGACCTTGAAAAGGTCAAATAAAGTATCAACCAATTTTTTTGTAACTTGACTTGATCATTGGTATATATGTATACTTCATTATAAATAAAAATTTATTTTGGGTATTTATGTAGTTTAAGAGTTATAGCCATTTATTTGACCAAAGAAAAGGAGAAAATATGAATTAAGGGAAATTTTAGAGACTGCATAATTTGTTTGTGTCTTATTTGTCTGATATATATATATATATATATATATATATATATATTTATATATAAAGAGAAAAAATATATATAGTATATTAGTATATATATAATATATATATCTATATATATATGTATAATATATATATATATATATATATATATATATTATATATATATAATATATTATATATATATATAATATATAATATATATAATAATATTATATATATATATATATATAATATATATATATATATATATATATATATATATATATATATATATATATATATATATATATATATATATATATAATTACATAAAACAAAAAAAAAATAATATTTAAAAAAAAATAATAATAAAAAAAAAAAAAAGGATATAAAAGATCTATACTAAAAAAAAAAGAACAACATAAAACATGTGTTTTGATAAATTAATTTCATACTACTGAAAACAAGAACGCAGTTAACTCAGAGCTCAGTCATTTTGTAACTTTACTGCATTAAGACCAAACCTGGTAAGAACTCGCTAAGTAATTAAAAGAAACTTATTTATTTTTTTTATATAAATTTACACATTGTCATGAAGTTATTTTCAAATTAAATTCATTGCTAACTATTTTTGTAGTTGTGCCTAGTAATATGACTCAATTACATGAAGCCTATTCTTTCCTACAGGATGTTTTGCTGTGACCCATTTAAAAGTCACACTAAAAAAATAAAAAATGAACGTAATGTAACAAAAGATTTAATTTCTACGAATCCTGATTTAAATTTAACACAGAAAAAAATTTGTACAAACTGCCGCAAGTTATTAGCAAAGGCCTCATCTTCAAAGTCAGACAATTTAAGTGATAACGTTACATCTGATACATCACCTCGTACACATGATAGTGATCCTGAAATAGTAACAGATTATCAGATTGAAAGTCTCAATGAATCTTTGGCAAAACTAGATGAGACACCACTGAAAAAATGCAAGGCATCGCACAGCAAATGATACACAAAGAAGTTCGTGAAAGTAAAAGACAAGTTGAAAAGAACATTTGAACTAGTAGGTGGTTCCGGAATGTCATCCGGAAACGATTCAGAAGTTAATATAGAAATGGAATTTATCCAACAGCTAAAAGAAAAGTTTAACAGTGAGGAAACTAGCCGAAGTGAAAAACTTACCATTTTGACTGTCCTTCCAAAATCATGGACTAGAAATAAAATCATGAAGACCTTTAACTGCTCACAATACATGGTTCGACAAGCCAAAAATTTAGTAACAGAGAAAGGTGTACTCTCCACACCGAATCCACGGTTAGGGAAACGTCTAAATAGGAACACTGCTGCAAAAGTTACAGACTTCTATCATTCTCCAGACGTGAGTAGAGAAATGCCAGGTATGAAAGACTATGTCTCTGTAAAACAAGCTGATGGTTGTCGTGAAAGAAAACAAAAGTTCCTCATGCTTTGTAATTTGAAAGAAGCATTTGAGAACTTCAAAGGGAAATATCCAGAACTAAAGATTGGGTTCTCAAAGTTTGCAGAGCTTCGACCAAAAGAATGTGTATTGCCTGGAGCCAGTGGCACACATTCTGTTTGCGTTTGTACTAATCAAAATGTGAAACTTAGCCTGGCAGCAATTGAAACAATTTTTATACATGACTCAACAAATTCTGATACTCCTGAGGATAACATAGATACAAATTATGTTTCTCACTATAGGCACTGTCTTGCCCTTCTCCAATGTAACCCACCACAGGAGAAGTGTTATTTTGGTCGTTGTGAAGAATGGCCAAGAAAAGAAAAATTTATAGACTTATTGACAACATTATTTGACAAAAAAGGGGTTGATGATGTAGAATTCAGGCAATGGCTTTCAACTGATAGATCAACATATATATATATATATATATATATATAAGACACATACAAACTATGCTTATATATATTATATATATATATATTAATATATATTATATAATAATATATATATATATTTATATAGTATATATATATATATATATATATAATATAATATTATATATATATATTATATATATATATATATATATTATGATATATTATATATATAATATATATATATATATATTATATATATATTAATTAACATATATGTGTATGGTCTTTAAAATATATAAATGCAAGACAAATATAATAGGCAGTCTCTAAAATTTCCCTTAATTCATATTTTCTCCTTTTCTTTGGTCAAATAAATGGCTATAACTCTTAAACTACATAAATACCCAAAATAAATTTTTATTTATAATGAAGTATACATATATACCAATGATTAAGTCAAGTTACAAAAAAATTGGTTGATACATTATTTGACCTTTTCAAGGTCAAAGGTCAATGAAAGGTCAACTTTTTTTTTTGACCTCCTAGAGTAAATATGCATAGAGTAAATATTGTTGCCCAACTTAAGAGCTTCAAAACTGTGCAAGAAGCAACTCTGTAGGTGCTATAGTTCCGGAGATATTGAATGTTGACCTTTAACTGGTTTTGCAAAAATGCACATTTTGACCTAACTTTAGGAGGTCATAACTCTGCAACCGAATGACCTACAGCATTGAGACAAATACCATTGAACTTCTCTCATTGAGCTTTACAAATATACAAAATTTCAGGAAAATCTGAGAGGGTCATGAAAACTGCTTGGTTGAACTGGTATGGAATTACTCATATATAAGAAATGCAGAGATTGAATAAATAAATATATATATATATATATATATATATATATATATATATATATATATATATATATATATATATATATATATATATATATTATATATATCTTAGATATATAAAATATATATATATATATATATATATATATATATATAAAGGTCAATATCTCTGCATCATTTAAGCCAAATGTTTATTTGGGTGGTAGGGGATGAACTACTGGTTTCTCAAGAAAAATATTAGCGTATTCGGACTCAGGAAGAAAAAATACCATAGAAAATGTTAAAATATTGCTGCAAAAAGTTTTCCCTTTCTTTTAAATATAAGGAAAAATTAAAAATAAACAATTTAAATTGGCTACAAACAAATGTCAAAATAAAAAAAATGTACGTCTTTTATAATAAAAATTCAATTAAGTTTTTTCAAATTTTTGTGTGAAAAGTTTATACAAAATTGTTTTGGGAGTCGATAGGAGTCGTTTTTTTTAAATCGACTCCTGACTTTTTGGGAAAATCGTCTCCTGACTCCAACTCCTCCCCCTTACCCCTTGAAACTCCCGACTCCCATCCCCAATATATATATATATATATATATATATATATATATATATATATATATATAGTTTAAATATATATATATATAATATTATATATATATATATATATAATATTATATATATATATATATAATATATATATAATATATATATATTATATAATATATATAAATATATATATTATTATATTATATATATATATATATATATATATATATATATATTATATATAATATATATATATATAATATATATTATATATATATAATATATATATATATATATATATATATATATGATTGAGGTTTCATTTTTTCTCATTCCAGTTAATAAATTGTCTAAAAGTCTGTTTGGCCAATGCGCCTAAATTTGATTGAATAATATATGAATTTGGTATTACCTAAATTTGACTAAATAATAAATGAATAGTTTCTTTCATTTTTGTAAATAAATATATATTTTTGGTGTGAGTGAACGAAATAAAGCTGGGAAAAAGGCGTGAGAGA
>JABUQX010011522.1:17500-55000 GCA_015478945.1 Trachelipus rathkii | reverse complement strand
CCTACAAAACACTACAAAGACCCTTAAAAACTCACAAACAACAGGCCCATACAACATTTTAAACAAACCACTCAAACACCTAGGGAACACAGCTTTAACCCAATTAGCACAAATTTACAACAGTTCCATCAGCCTAAATTTCATTCCCCCCATCAGGAAAAGAGCTATCATTATACCCAAGCTGAAACCGGGAAAAGATCACTTTAACCCATCATCCTATCGCCCCATCTCTCATTACTATGCAAACTTCTAGAAAAAAATCATACTGAACAAAATAACATCACATATCACCAAACACAAATTCCAACACAGCTTCAAATAAAACTACTCAACCACAACCGCATTTAAAAACATCATCCAACTCACAATCAAGGGTCTAAACTTAAAACTCGCTCACAAAACAATAATCATAGCAATCAATATAAACAAAGCCTTTGATACAGTACCCAAAATAACTTAATCCACAAAATAATCCACAAAATAACAAAATCAAATGTCCCCACTAACCAAAAGAAATGGATTTCCAACTTCCTATCAGGAAGAACAGCACAAATACAAACAAACAACACAAAATCCCGAACAGTAAACATCAACAACGGAGTACCCTAAGGTGCAATCCTATCCCCCCCATTATTCAACCTATTCACAGTCGATCTCCCACAACCACAAACAGACCAAATAAACATAACTTATGCAGACGACATTAACATAGCCCCATACCCCTCAGAATCTAAACACTGCATAAACCTGACACATCACTTCAAACATGGCTAACAGACAACAGAATGTCCGCCTCCCCAAACAAATTATCTATCACTTTTAATCACCACTGACCGCCAACTAGGTACCACACACCCTCAAATCTACTTAAACAACATTGTCATACCTTTCAACAAAACTCCCAAAATCCTTGGAGTAACACTTGACACTCACCTCACCTTTACAAAATACACAGACAACATAATTTCATCAGACAACAGGAAACTGAACATATTAAGAACCATCGCCGGCACAGACTTCACAAACAACAAACAGACATCCACCACCATATACAAACAGTACATACACCCAACTCTAAACTACACCTTCCCAACTTTTCACCCACTAATGACTATAAACAACAAAGAAACTCCAAACAACACAAAACAAAACAAAGCACTTAGAATCTTAACAGGCTGTGCATCAACAACACCACAACAACTACACAATTCTTTGCCAAAACTCAAACACCCTCAACACCCATACCATACTGTCCTCTCTAATGCCACACTCCACAGGCTTAAACAACCACCTTTATCACAAGCCCTACTCTACAAACAGATCCTGACCAACATCCCACCTCCACTAAAAAACACATCATACACCAAACAAATCCACACAATACTTACAGAAAACTACCTAAGATGAAGACAACCAAGCAACATTTTAAACAAACATCCACCAGAAATAAACTCCTTTCCAAGAACTAGTCAGTCACCTTTTTCCAAACTAAGATGCGGCCACCACCCAAACTTACAATATTACAAACACAGATTCAACCTCAACCAAACCACTACAAATATTTGTCCATATTATAACCAGGTTCCAGAAAACACATCCCATTTTCTACTCACCTGTTAATTTAACTCTTTACCCAGAGCAATCTGGAATATTTCAGTCCCGGATGATCTAAGGATGAGGCCAGTTGCAGCGGCAGGGTATCTGGATGCTGTATGGCAGCACTGAAGAAAAAGTAAAAAAGTGATATATATATGATAAATATATGGTACTTTTTGAATAAAACTATAGTATTAAAATTATTATTTATTTTTTTTAAAGAAAGGTATAGTTTTAGAAAATATTACTACCATCATAACTTCCACTATACAACATAAATCAATGAGGTTGGCAGAGGCGAGAATAAAGCTGCATGATAGGAAGAGAATGGCGGGGTTTTGTATGGGGCATGGTTGTGGCCCACTGGGCCAATGGGAATAACCCTTACTTGACGTTACCATAGTGAGGGTTCCCGTCGCGGTCTATGATGCTCTAGGGGATTTTCTGTCGTGACGAGCTCTTCACCTAATTAATGGTACAGAGGGGCGGTTAGGCTGGGCTTTCTTTTTCGACGTTTGTCATTTTCTCCTACTGCTTTTCTTTTTCGATGTTGTACACACTTCCCCCAACATGCTTAAGAGAGTTTCGCTGAAGAAAGGAAAGAAGAATTAATATATATATATAATATATATATATATATTATATATATATAATTATATATTTTATATAAATATTACTACCATACATACTATATACATACATAAATCAACTGAGGTATTTATATATAGCTATTTTATATAGATAAATTCCAAAGCTGTTAATCGCAAAGTTTATGTAGTTAGAATAATAGGAGGCCTAAAGTAATCTTAAAACACAATGATTATTACATATATATTATAAGTGACAGTCTTCTGATTGTGAAGGGCGTTAGCTTTCGATCCGTGCTGGATCCTCTGTCCGACGCAATGAGTGGAAGACTAAAAGAAATTTTTAAATTTAAATCAATGAAAAGTGGAAAGTTTAAATCAATGAAATGGTAAGAAAAATAAATTAATTATGTATGTTTTGTTAAGATTTTTTTGAAAAAAGGTGTGGTGATCAATAATTTGTTAAGTGTGGGATCTAAACTACAAGGCGAATACTCTTTAGATCCCACACTTAACAAATTATTGATCACCACACCTTTTTACAAAAAAATCTTAACAAAACATACATAATTAATTTATTTTTCTTACCATTTCATTGATTTAAACTTTCCACTTTTCATTGATTTAAATTTAAAATTTTTTTTTAGTCTTCCACTCACTGCGTCAGACAGAGGATCCAGCACGGATCGAAAGCTAACGCCCTTCACAATCAGAAGACTGTCACTTATAATATATATGTAATAATCATTGTGTTTTAAGATTACTTCAGGCCTCCTATTATTCTAACTATATAACCTAGCGATTAACAGCTTTAATATATATATATATATATATAATATATATTATTATATATATATATATATATTATATATATATATATAATATATATATATATATATATATATATATATAAATATAATACTATTACACATACTATATTAATATATATATATATATATATAATATATATATATATATATATATATAATATATAATATAATATATATATATATATATATATATATATATATATATATATATAATGAGCTACAAAACAAAGTCTTACGTACAATCCCATTTCGTAACAAGTGAGTATGAAAATAAAATTCTAAAAACTATTAGACCTAAATACTTCAAAGATGACATAAAAATAATAACAAATATTTTAAATATAATCTCTAAGAATCTAAGTCTAAAATTTTTCAGTGTAATCAATTTCAATAGATATAATTTGTAAATTACTAACCTCTTAGATACTCAACATGAGTCAAAGTAAAAGAAGTCCAATCATTTTCTTGACCTGTATTTAAATTTTCATTGACTGATAAATTTTCATCCATTTTTTCAAATTTTAAATAGCCTAAAGAATATAAATCAAGTTATATAAAACTTGTACAGTTGCTTAAATTCAACTACACTTAAAATATATATTCAATTTTAACATTATTAACTGTGGTCTCTAAGCTTTAATTAAATTATTAAGTTGTACTTACTTTTTCTTTAAACAATACAGCAATCAAAATCCAATAGCTTATTAACAGTTTGCCAGATTGTCAGTTATGAATAAAAAAAATTTAAATTATTATAACTATGCATATCTTTACTTTTTGCTGATAAATATATATATATATATATATATATATATATATATATATATATATATACTATAAAAGTATATATATATATATATATATATATATTATTATTATATATATGATTATATATATATATAATTATATATATAGATATATACTAATTATATTATTATATATATATATATATCTTTATATATATACCTCTCTATATATATATATTAAGGTGGGCCAAAACCTAAAAATAAAAAAGTGTGACCTCTAATTACTTGGCTTTTGATGCAACATGAAGATTTATGATAAAAAAACCATGTGGTTACCAGTTTTAGCCGACCCACTTGAGGTTATATAAAAGAACTAAAAAAAATTTCAAATTTCTTAGGTTAAAAATCCTTAAATTCTTCATAAAATGCTTTTAATATTTGTTCAATGTGTATAGATTTTACACTAGAAGAGCAGAATTTAATTATAAACAGATGTTTATTCTATGACATATTTGCAACACCTATATTAAAAAGTTATGTCAGAAAACTAAAAACAAATCGACTTTTTATTCCAAAAAATTGACTCATTTAAAATCTATCTGGTTGTTTTTTCAGATACATAATTAAATAAAATCATTCAATTTTAATATATTTAGTGATGTCTACAAGAAAAAATCAAATAAATACATTGTGGATGAATGCTTTAAACCCTTAGAGAAGAATTTCCTTTTGGAAAACTTCCCACTTTAAAGCAAGTGCTTGAAAGATGTCTTTACTTTAAAGACTATAGGAAAGACATTTTTCAGAGAGATGTTAGTGTAAAACTATTCAATCTTATGAGGTAAAAATTATAATGTTTATCCAATATTTGTCATTGGAATTAAAACAAGCTCAGCAGTTACATAAGGAAAAATTTTTAATAATTTGTGAACTATGGACAAAAAGAAAAAGAGGACAAAATATGAAACAGATGCAGCAGGTTTTATAGAAGAGACAAATCAACTATTTAATGTACATCAAAAAGACCACAAGAAACTAGCAGAAATTTGAAAAGAAGTTTCTATTAAAAATGACAGAGAAGATTACAAGTTTATGAGGTGGAGTTTTAACATCAAAAGTTAGACCCAGCTTTAAAGCATTTACTCAAATACTCAATCCAAACTTAAAATTATATTTTAACATCCAGTAGGTAGAGATAAAGTGTGTTTTATAGAATTTTTTCCATTTTCAGGATCAAGAAAACAACAGCATGGCTACTGCACTTCTAAGCTAGTTCCTGAAACACCTTCTGAAGCAAATTCAAAAAAAGGTTTTTCAAGAAAGTCTTAGTTCAAAGAAAGCTAAGAAACTGGATTCTTCTGAGATGAAAGCAAGTTGCTCTTTCAAGGACTTGAAGAAGAAAGTCCTCAAGTATCTGGAGAAATAGAGAAATCAGATGCTGAAATGTCTGAGTCCTTTTCAATTAGTAATGATTCAGATCCTGATTATAGTGGAGAAATGTCAAGTTCGGAGCAAAATCGAACAAGGCTATGAAGCTTGTGCTGAAATTGTGACAGGTATTTAAGTAGTTTTGTCATTAAATTACAAAAGATAAAAAAAAAACATTTACAAATAAAATGCTTCATTAGACATGAGATATATTCATACCAAATTCCTATTGAAAGCTATATTCTATATACATGTTACTTAAAATCTCTTTTTCAGGTTATCAAGTAAGTGATAGAGTGGGTGCGCTATTGCTTTGCTACATTGATAGATTTTGAGTTATCACAAAGACAAATGCAGCATGATTAATTACAAGTAAGTATTTCTATCAAACAAATTACTACTACTAAATACCTTTCTACAATTATTTAGTTATAATTATTATAATTTTATAAATGCTTTAACACAACAATACTTTCAGAAATTACCCTAAATTAAGAGAGAAAGGGTAAAATTGCGAGCATAAGCGCGAAAGAAGAAAAAATCCCTGTTCAAAAAGATCACAGGGAATAGGCTCAATGGCAGGCAGAATGCCAACCCTTGGTGAATTGTGAGCAATTAATGGAAATTCACACTCACACTGCTGGAGGAGCATATATGTCATCATTGGGGATTGAGCAGGTAAGTTAATACTAAGTATTCAAGCACCTAATAAATTATGAAACTAAACGTACCTATATTTATAAAATATTCTGTACATTGTTATTAATTTTCTTTTTCAGATGACTTTTACCTGATCAAATCACACCAAAAAGCACCAAGGGAATAGATGTAGCTCATGGAATATTCAAAACACTACAGGGAACAGAGCTTCAAACAAGACTGAATTTAGCAAAGGCAAATGGAACCAATGTCAATACTGGTCATTCACATGGTTCCATTAAATATTTGAAAATGTTTCTAGGATCCATTACAGGGGGATATTTGCATTTTGCATCTAAATGAGTTACTAATAGGCATATTTTATGAAAATTGATTGGCACTACCAAGGGCCAAGATTAAATTTTCCGAGCCATTGGCTCACAGCTGAATGGCAATGTTTCCAAATGGGGTGTTGCAAAGTTTAGGCCAATTCCAAATCCAAAATTTGTCATATTAGACAAAAGTCATTGATGACTTATCAACTGACCAGTATTATGCTTTTCGCATCTGTTGGGGTGTAATCACAGGGAACATAGATGATGATTTGGCCTTTTTAGAAGTTGAACCTATGAACCATTCTAGTTGGCTAACATTAGCATGCAGAATCTTGCGGTATTATGTATCCATCTCCAAACCTACTAAAAATCTAAAGCTGATTGCCGAATTTATAGTAAAGGTGTATTTTCCTAGTTGGTTTGATATTAAGATTAATAAATATTTAACTGAGTCCCAAAAACCTATTTAATGTGATTCAAAGAATCAATAAATTTCCCGATCCAAATGCTAGGAACATTTGTTATAAAGTTATAGATAATAAGTTATTTTGCTCATGGTGAAAATATTCTCATTGGAATGTTAGCAGACGAGGATGAAGAGGTCAGAAGAAAAGCGGTTAATAGTTTTGCATTTGAAAGGCCTCATAGAAGACTTTCATGGTGAAGATGATGATTTTGTAGGGGGAATGGTTGAGTGATGATGATAATGAAGCCAATGTTTGTGAAAGTTATTATCCCTCAATGAATTAAAGATGTAAGAAGTGTTTTTAAGCCAAGATTATTTCCAAGCTGTATGTTATTTTTCCGTTAGTCAATTTTTCAAGCCAACAATGTCTCCACCGGTTGAGACTGATTGAAGAAGATAAAATACTTGAATTTATTGAAAAAACACCTAAGTTAAGACATGAGTGTCACAGCCAAAATGTTGAAAGACATGTAAAACTTGTTACTGAAGCTTCAATCTGTGGTTGGACACAATTGCAGAGATGGAGTTATTCGAAACAAATTTAGGTCCAGGATTAATCAACAAATTTCAATCAAAAAGTGATTTAAATTTTAATGTTTTATATATTTTTTTCTGTTTTCATATATAAATAACCACTGCACAACAATTAATTTTTTATATCATTGATATTTAATTTGAGCATAGGGGTAATATATCAAAAGTATCTGTTGTCATATTTTTGTAGTATCTGCCACTATTTCAACTAAAAAACAAAAAAAATTTAGTGTTTTTGCCAATAACTTCATAAATATAGTTTTCAGGAAAAATGTTATTTCAATAAAACATGTTCTAAATTTAATTCTGCATCATTTGGTACCTAATTGATGCTTGTAGCTTATTTTATAAAGCATATATGATTATTTTTGTATTTTAACCCATAAAAATGTCAAAAATTTTACATTTTGAGACAAACCCAAGTGGGTCAGATAAAAATAATAACCACTAAATTTTTTATTCATAAATGTGTTTTACAAATCAAAGGTCAGGTATTAGGAGGGGACACTTTTTGATGTTAAAATTTTTTATTTTTCAGCAGGGCTGTGGAGTCTTAAAATAAGCTTTTCAACTCCGACTCTTTAAATTCAAATTTGGATTTTCGACTCCGACTCCGACCCGACTCCACTTAAACAAAAATTTTTTACTCTGACTCCACTTAAACAAAAATTTTTGACTCTGACTCCGACTCTAACTCTAACTCCACTCAAACAAAAATTTTTGACTCCGACTCTGACTCCAGCAGTCAAACTCAAAATTTCGACTATGACTCAGCTTAGTGCTTATAGAGAGTTACAGTAAAACATTTTTGTTTCAACTATTTGGGCGCTTGCTTTTGAAATAAAAAAATATTTACACTTTTAGAGCAAATTAATTTCAAATTTAATTAAATTTTAAAGTACCATAAAGACATAAAGATGCAGGCGCAACCACCATTACAAACAAAATATTTTCAGTTTCGGAAACCAAATATATACTTAATTATAATGCAAATAATTTTTATTTTTATTATAAAACAGCCATTATAAAATTAACAGTTTAATACTTTCAGTCTTAAGTGTACTTAAAAAGTTAAAATCATTACTTAAATTACTTGTCAATATATATATATATATAATATATATATATATATATATATATATATATATATATATATTTATTATTATTATATATATTATTATATTATTATTAATATATATATATATATATTATATATATATATATATATATTATATATCATATATATATATATAATATATATATATATATATATATATTTATATTATATATATATTATATATGATATTATATATATATCGTATAAATATAATATATATAATATATAATATATATATATATAATAATATATTATATATATATATATATATATATATATATATAATATAGTATAATATATATAATATATAGTATATAATATATATATTAAAGAAGAAACTTGAAACTTTAAATTTGAAAAGTGTGAAAGCTGCATTTCCTTATGTCGTCGACGTCATTTGAAGAATATTGTTTTAAATTCCTTCGTCTTCGTGAATGTTTTCAAATCTCTTCCACTGGTGGCAAGGGTTCGGAATTCCCCTCTATCACATTAATTTTCGTGAATGGGATATAGCGTTACCATATTTTAATGAATTGATAGTGATTAGTGGGTTAATAATAGTTAATTATGTCATTTAATAAGCATATAGTGGTGAATAATTTAAAATACAGTGAATATAGTGTATAGCGTAATATTAATTTATTTTAAGTGAATAGTGTTTGAACAATTTAAATACAGTGATATAGTGTATAGCGTAATAATAAATTTAAATGTGTATAAGCATAATAATAATAATAATAATAATAATATTTGAATATATATATATAGAGATTATTAGTAAAATATAATGTAAAAAAATTTTGTTAAATATAAGTGTTTGGCCACAATAGCAATACTAATGATAGTAATAATTGTATATGTATGGATTATTTAATATATGTATTTTGTTATGTACGTTGTATTTAAATTGGTATATATGTATTTTTTTTTAAATATTTAATATTTATTATTAAAAATAGCCCCGCTAGCTCAGTGTTAGAGCACTCACCAAACAAAGTGAGGTCCAGGTTCGCAACTGGTTTCGGGTGGAGAATGTTGAGCAAGTTCTCTCTTAGGCTTTGCTTTCGTCCTGCTCGGACGGTTAATCGAGTATACCCTCTAGATTAGGCTCTGCCTTGAGGGTGTGTTTATCTCTGTAACAATATATATACTATATATATATATGATATATTAATATATATATATATTATATATATATATATATATATATATATATATATATATATTATATATATATATATATATATATATATATATATATATAATTTATATATATATATATCAGTCTTAGAAATGATATAAATAACATATATATATATATAGATATATATATATATATATATTATTTAATTATATATAATAATATATATATATATATATATATATATATATATATTATACTATATTATATAATCCATCTCTGCAGATCGTGTGCAACCCACAGATTGCTGAAGCCTTCAGTACAAGTTTAAATTCCTTACTTTGTCTTCCTTGTCAAATTAATAGCTTCTGAGTGAAGGTTGTTGTGCTTTACAATGGCTGGCTCTTGCGGCTGCGCTTCTGGCTGCTTTGAAGTTCCTTCATTCGGATAAATCATGTTGCAAGGTAGACAGCTTGTAGTAATTATCTTCTCAATTACCACTTTTGAAAGGATTTAGAATAAGATTCTTGAAACTACTTATTCTTTATTACAATGGAAACATCTTTCAGTTCCGGACGTCAGTAAAATCATGAATAAAATAAAGCCATGTAAAAAACAACCTAAAATATAAGAGCAGATTTCGTTCATAAGCGGGAGCATTCCCAATGAGTTATTATAAATAAAAAATACATTTAATGAAGTCTATTAATAAATTTTAATTTCATTTCTCTTTACCTTAAAAATATAGTACAATATAATAATTGGAAATTCTTTATATGAAATTTTAGCATACAATATAAAAATGCATTAAATGGTAATTAATAATAATCACATTAATTAAGCTTTGAAACTTAGACAAACACTGGAAGATTATCGAATATTACATAAATAGTTGGATATAAATTAAAGAAAATTTACCTTCACTAATACATATTATAAGCTCTCTAAAATAATGGAGCTGTCTGGGTACATCAAAACGTATCAGATTATTGCCTGTAAGGTAGTATAAGAATAATGCATTTTATACAACACAGTTTGTGTGTATAAAATATAAGAATTAAATATATATATATATATTATATATAATATAATATATAGATATATATTATAGTATTATAGTATATATATGTATATACTATATATGATATATATATAGTATATATAATATATATATATATATATAGTATATATTAATATATTAATATATATATATATTATATAATATATATATATTATATATAAAAGGTATAATAATATATATATATATATATAATATATATAATATATTATATATAGTATATATAATAATATACTATATATTAATATATAATATATATATAGTATATAATAGTAATTATGGGAAGTAGCGTTATTGCACTGATTTAAGGAGACTTTCAATTTATTTGGTTTCCTGGATATACACAATCATACCGCTCTTTTCTCTCAAATTACTTTCGTATTCACTAGCAAGTCAACCGTTCACTCCTATGTCTTCAGGAACAATGCCGTAGCTTTGGGCGCTGTTGCAGGAAGCAAGCGCTTGTTTACTTATTTCAATGTTAGTCATCGGATTGAAACCCGAATTCCTTACCAAAAAAGGAGCTAAGAATTGCAAAGTGGGAAAATTACGAATAGCGAAGGAATGTGAGGTTGCTTTGAATGCAATTGTTTTAGAACGTTATTTCATGTTCAGGAACGATTTCTTAAAATGATTTTGATAAAGGACCCCCTTGTGAAAAGAGTCTTTTACCTTGAAGACTTAATTAGCATAATTATTATATATAGGTATATATATATAAATATATATATATATATATATATATATATATATATATATGTTATATTTATGGTTTATATTAATAGCGGATTTGAGGCAGGGATGTGTTATGTCTCCTTGTTCTATAATATATATATATATATATATATATATATTATATATATTATTATATATATATATATATAATATATATAGTATATATATATATATATCATATATATAATATATATATATAATATATTTTATATGTTGAAAGAATGTATTGAGAAGAGGCCGAAGTTCATGAAGGAAAGAGTGAAAATGACAGAGAAAGGGAATTTTGAAGAAGATTGTAATGAGGTATTATTTTTTTATAGTCTTATCTTCATGTATTCAATTTCTACCCCAACTGAGAACAATTGAGCACAGATGCTCTTATTACTATATTTCCAAGTGTCCTCCAGATATATCTGGAGGTACGTTTCCAATAAAATTTTAATATTTAAATAACAACCTTTAATGCAATAAATACAATACATTTATTTCAAAGTCATATTATTTAGTTAGTTTTTCTTTTTTGTTTATAGGAGCGGGGTAAGAAACCCTTGTTAGCTATCCACATTCTAGGAAAACGGGGCCAGGACCCTTTGCCAGAAAAGTAGCCTTTACAGAAAAACAGGTTATAGACTTCTTGTGAAAGAAAATTAACTTTTAGAGCGAAACTTTTATAATTCTATGTCCGATATATATGGAAAAACATTATAAAAATATAAAAAAATACGATACATGAAACATGTACACATACGTAAAGAATCGTGTGAATAAGACGCAACATACTAAGTGTAAGAAGTTATTTGTTAGTGTATTAAAATAATTGATTACTGTGCGTTCGTCAATAACCGCTAATTATAACTTTAAGAAAAGTGATATTCCCTAAACTCTAATTCTATTAAATATTTTAAAACAATAGGTGTTGTTAAAAGTTTAAAGATATTGTAAATGTTATGATATGCGAGAAATAGCATTAAACTAATTATTCTGCATATGAAAACCATTATTTCTAAAACATTTAATAAAAAGTTATTTTTATAAATCAAATAGACAAAACAATTTATGTTTGATGTTAGTCTTTATTCTTAGATTTAAGATTTAAAATATCTTTTTGTATGGGTGTCGGTATGAGGTGGTATGATAGATATATTGGTTTCTCATTTTTATAGTTTGTAATTAGATACGGATATTTATATATATATTATTAAAATCACTGAAAAATCAATAACTCTTATATATGCAACCTATATTTAAATTTAAGCAAACCTAATTTTTAAATAGTTACATAAAAAGGCCATTCCTAAGGTAAATAATCTTATTCCTCCTATATCCATATATTGCACATCACCCCATGCTTTTATTGCTTTGCTGTGCTTAATCTCTTTTATGTTTTATAATTGCATGTACCTTTGACTGAGGCATAACTTGATGAAGATTCCTTTTCAATATTGCATCCAGTGATTATTTTTGTGAGCAAAGGGATGGTTTTTCCCGTTATGTGAAACAGAGTGCGGCTTCTATGGGCCCAAGCCGCTTGTTTGTGCGTTTGCTCTGCGATATTTCTCTTCAACGCAAGTTTAATATTTCCAATTACATTTTTTCCTATTACTATTTATCTATCAATTTATTATTTGCTTTGCTGCCAGTATTAGTGTTCTGAAGTCTCAATATAACTTTGTCCCAGACTTCAGAACATTATATTTGTAGCAGAGCGTAGTTTCTATGAAGCTACCCTTTGCTCACCACTGTTCCAGTTACCCACCTATAGACTTTTCTTCATTATTCTTCTTTTCGTCCTATTTTTACATTATGGCAGAGACCAAACCTTCTTCTAATATTATTTTGAACAACACAACCCTTTCTATGACCTCAGTGTCACCGCCTGTATATTCAACTTGTTATAATATGAAAGTGCCCACAATATCATATCATCAACCTTCATTATATTCGACTCCATCTGGAATGAAATTTCCAATGTATTCAATCCCTTATTCTGTCTCCAATTGTCAGCCTCAAGTTTCGTTAAAGCCACCACCTGGGTTCAACCCACTGCATGTCAGTCAATCTCCACCGAATGACCAATGTTATACAGATAGGTACAAACATGCATAAGTTCCATCCGATACTAACATTACTAATACTGATTTAATGATGCAAATACTTCAGCAAAATCAGCAGATATTAAAAGTACTCGCTCAGCTGATGAATACTTTCCTCCTGTTGAATGCTCAACAGGAGATTCGACCACCTACCAACCCTAACCCTACTAATACTTTTACTAAGCATGAAAATCACAATAATTTGCCTACTACACCAACTAGACCTACACAACAACAATGGTCTAGAGGTGATAAACAACTTAAATGTACTTACTGTAGACAAACAGGCCATGACATTCGAAAATGTAAAGCCGGTCCTTATTGTCGCTTTTGTGGAAAGCGGGGACATTTGCAATCTGAATGCTATGTCAGACAAAACAAATGTCTTCACTGTGAAGAAAAAGGACACATAATCGATAATTGTCTCCAAAGAAAACAACTAGCTCAATCCTCTGATGAATGTCCTATTTGTCATGGGAAACATCTTGGACTTGAATGTCCACAATGGATATCTAAAGGTACATCCCACTCAACTAAAAATGAAAACAATTCCTTATTATATGACCCACCTTCAGAATATTCTCAATTACAATCATCCAATGAAGAAGAGAAAACACCACCTAAAAATGATAATGTGGTGCTGAATGAATTAGTCCATACGCAGGAGAGGAGTAGGACTAAATTAGTTGTCAATAAATTCGACAACTCTCCAACTCATAAAACTTACATTGACCCACCTCCTTCCCCTAATACTAATAATTATACTAACCTGGAAACTAGGAGCAGTGATACTTTGAAAAGCTCAAAGGTCCACTGTGCTCCTTCAAATTCTAAGATCCAATGTGATCCTCCAATCTCTATGATCCATAGTGATCCTCCAAACTCTATAAAAATTCATATGAATTCTCTAAATTTTACAAATGGTCTACAAATAAATTTATCAAATGCTCCTTCTATTTCTTCGAAGCCTTCTGTTTCGTCCAATACGAACCTATTAATGAATTCTCTTAACATTTCTTGTAATTCTATACAAGTTAATAAACCTACTATTGAACCTTCTCTTCTAACGTTAAAAAATACCAATAACACTAATTTAAATACTATGAACAGTTATTTTTGTATGATCCAACATGATCCTCCAAATTTTCTGATCCAACGTGATCCTCCAAATTTTCTGATCCAACGTGATCGTCCAACTTCTATGATCCAACGTGATCCTCCACACTCTATAAAATTCCTTATGGATTCTCTTATCAAAAGGAGAAGAAACGGTCAGGATTCTTCTAGCATGCTCTTAATAATAAAAACCTATAAATAATATACAAATATTAACGTAATTAACTATTTAATCAGAGTAACATATGTGCATACTACAGTTGTTAACACAAATAGCTTTGGATCATTAAAAGAGTACTTGCTCCGATCCACTCGTAATAACTCAGAGGGAACAATTCTCGAAAGATATATACACGCGTCATGTCTAACTCAATCTTATAATAAAGGAATCCAGTAATGAATATTTCATTAATATCATATACATCAAAAATAATTAGAATGGCAGAATTAATTAACTTAGTAAATATAAATTATAAAAACACATCATGACGCATTTAACTTCCCAATTTACTACTCAAACACCTCTGGAACATAACTCGTGAGTCAATACCTCATAAAACATACTATCATGAGTGACACACTAAGTCAGCCTTCTGTTTCTCGATTAAAATAAGCTATATAATAATATAAGTTTTATATAGGTGCACTAGAAAAAGGGGGTTAGTGAGTATAGGTACTTATAATATCCTCATAACTAAACCATGGTAGTAGAGCTCCTCGGTAATTCCATTATAAACCACGCGAATCTATTTTACCTCTATATATATATATGACCTTAAAAGTTTCATGGTGCAGATAAGTAACACCTTATATATATCAAAAATATACTAATAATTATTAATTAACAATAAAAAGAGTAAAAAATGTTTAAGATTATATTGTTTTGCAGTATAATTATATATTATATTATTATAATATTGATAGTTTACTATTGTGGTTTATTATAATAGAGTTCATAACTCGAGAGTTTTATGGAGTTTCTTATTATAGAACTACTCAAATAATATTCACTATATGTTATCTCGTCAGAGAGAGCGAAGCAAAATAAACTAGGACCTAGCAATATTTATCACTAATAGCATGTTATGTTAGCAGAGAGAACTTATTTTGTTATTCAGATTAAAACTTTATCAATTATTAAGAGTGTAAGTTTTTTATTTACTCATCACACTATCGATTATTTTATTCTTCTTATATATGAGTTACATATAGTTAGCTAGTATATAAATATTGATAATGTGTGTGTTGATGGGCCTGCTAATATATTAAATTTCATGATTAATATTTGTCTGTGAGTATAATGCAGTTCATATGTGAGATCGGGACCAAACATCAATTTATTTATACAGAATTTCTATTTTTATATCAAAGAAGTATTTGCTTATAATTATTATGCCCTCAATTATATACCGCTTATCCTCACAATAAAAATATTTTCAAATATTAATTAAATCCAATCGAAGCTGGAGTGTGAGACATAAACAATTTGGAGTAGTGAGAGGATTTAAGATTCATTTATTTTAATATATGGTAAAATAAATTATTCAGACTAAAACATATACAGATGGAAAAATTCTAAGCAATTTTAAATTTTATTTCTATTGATATATCAATAGAAATAAAATTTAAAATTGCTTAAATATATATATTTTGGTCTTTATTCACCTTAGGTTATATTAATCTCAATGGGTTAGATCTAGTAATTCTATAGTTGTCACTGAATCCTTAAAATTATGTTAAGTCACACATCCAGCTTCGATTGGATTTAATTAATATTTGAAAATATTTTTATTGTGAGGATAAGCGGTATATAATTGAGGGCATAATAATTATAAGCAAATACTCTTTGATATAAATCATATAAATTAAAAAAAATTATAGTCAAAAATCATGAAATTAAGAAAATATTATTTTATTTAATACATAAATATAATATATTATAAACACCTCTTCCGCATTGATGAAATATATATACAATTTTATGTTTAACTTTATATATTATACTGTATAATAATACAAGGGTGTATAGTTAAATAAAAAGGTAAATATTATTATATATATTATAATAATATCATAATTATTAATATATATATATAAGATAATACCCAAATAATAGTTATATAAATATATATACTGGGTTGTTAATCATCAGTTGTATTATGTGTGAGAAGAAATAATAGAAAATAAGGAAAATATTGTTCAGAAAAGTCACACAATTTTAGAGGAGGAGAAATCTTACAATATTACTTTTCATGCCTACGTCATATATATATATACTATATATATGCGTACCACCCTAGCAATCGAATGAGAGTCTGTTACAAACTTTATTTATATATATATATATATGTTATATATATTTTATTTATGTATGTTTTTGTATGCTATGTTATATGTTATGTTATGGTTCCTGTAAATTTTTTCTATTCTTATAAAAAAGTATTTGTATTTGCCTAACATTTGACTGTATTTGCCTGACATTTGACTTATCTTTTCAACTCTTAACTTTAAATACAATAATCCTGAAAATCTTCTGTTTTTCAGCTCCCAAAGTGTTTTCTGTTCTTTTCAATATTATAAAACCTTTTATTCAAGCAAATACGATGAAAAGGGTTAAAATTTATGGCAAAAATGATTGGGAAAATGTTTTACTAAATGAAATCGACCCCGATCAACTTCCGGTACATTATGGGGGTTCCATGACAGACCCCGATGGAAATACGAAATGTGTTTCAAAAGTAAGTACAAAAGACATTCTTGTTTTCGGCTATTTAATAATAATAATAATAATAATAATAATAATAATAATAATAATAATAATAATAATAATAATAATAATAATAAATAAAATAATAATAATAATAATAATAATAATAATAATAATAATAATAATAATATAATAATAATAATAATAATAATAATAATAATAATAATAATAATAATAATAATAATAATAATAATAATAATAATAATAATAAATTGATGAAAAGGTTAAATAGTGATATCGACTCCAACTCTGGTTCAGATTCATTCAATCATTTTAAAATTGTTTTTGACTCTAGTTTCGGTACCGTATCAGTAACCTCCATTTTATAGTAGTATTTGCTTCAACTTCAGCTTCCACTTCACCTAAAAAAAAAAAGTTTTATTGTGTAGTTTAGTTTAATGTATTTCCTCCTTTAAATCTATAAATAGTAGTGTCCTTAGGGTTTTGTCCTACCACAACTCTTTCTACTAGTCATTAATGACCCTCTCTCTCCCTCTTTACTTCTTCACTTATTCACTCTATGCAGGCAACTCCACCCTTCATTATTTCTTATATTTTGATAGACGTCTCTACCAACAACAATTATCTCACACTAGAAGTGTGGCTTTGAAACAACTAATCCTGATTTCTCGAATTTCTTCTAATTGTAGCATCGAGAACATGGTTCTTATTCTAAAACTCATTTCCTCTATCATTATACGCGACATATAATCTTCCACATAACTATGATATCTTCTCCGAAACACACACACGACTCAAACCTAACCTAACTTAACCTAACCTAACCTAAAACCTTCGGAGAAGATATTATAGTTATGTGGAAGATTATATGTCGCGTAGAATCTTCCGCATAACATCTTCCACATAACTATAATATCTCTCGAAACACACACGACTTAATCTAACCTAACTAACCTAACCTACCCTACAAAGTAGATATTATAGTTATGTGGAAGATTATATGTCGCGTAGAATCTTCCGCATAACATCTTCCACATAACTATAATATCTTCTCCGAAACACACACAACTTAAATCTAACCTAACCTAACCTAACTTAAAACCTTTGGAGAAGATATTATAGTTATGTGGAAGATTATATGTCGCGTAGAATCTTCCGCATAACATCTTCCACATAACAACTATAATATCTTCTCCGAAACACACACGACTTAAATCTATACCTAACTAAACCAACCTAAACCTTCGGAGAGAATATTATAGTTTATGTGGAGATTATATGTCGCGTAGAATCTTCCGCATAACATCTTCCACATAACTATAATATCTTCTCCGAAACACACACGACTTAAATCTAACCTAACCTAACCTAACCTAACCTAACCTAACCTAACCTAAAACCTTCGGAGAAGATATTATAGTTATGTGGAAGATTATATGTCGCGTAGAATCTTCCGCATAACATCTTCCACATAACTATAATATCTTCTCCGAAACACACACGACTTAAATCTAACCTAACCTAACCTAACCTAACCTAAAACCTTCGGAGAAGATATTATAGTTATGTGGAAGATTATATGTCGCGTAGAATCTTCCGCATAACATCTTCCACATAACTATAATATCTTCTCCAAAACACACACGACTTAAATCTAACCTAACCTAACCTAACCTACCCTACCCTAACCTAACCTAACCTAACCTAACCTAACCTAACCTAAAACCTTCGGAGAAGATATTATAGTTATGTGGAAGATTATATGTCGCGTAGAATCTTCCGCATAACATCTTCCACATAACTATAATATCTTCTCCGAAACACACGACTCAAACCTTCGTTTGTCCCTAATATTCTTTGTGTTACTTTTTCTCGTCATCTTCATTTTAAGGATCACATTACCTCTCTTTCTAGGCAAGTTTCTAAGAGGTTGTGTGTTCGGAAGCTCCTTCAGAATTTATTCACCCCCCTCCAATTGCTTGCTCTTTATAGGAGTATCATTTGCTCCTGTGTGGAGTATGCCTCACACATCTGGGGTAGTTCTCTAACACAGCTCATCTTCAACTCCCTTACCCCAGAGTTATGAGCTATGCTCAATCTTGCACGTTCTCCACTGGTAAAGTCTAGAACACACTCCATTTATTCATCAACTTTTGTTTTCTCCATTTTCGAAGGTATTTAATGGACTTGATAACATACAATCTAATAATAATAATACCTTTGATAGATCTGTCCAGGAGGAGAGGTTCCGAAGGAGTATTACCTCAAAAAGAAACTGAAGACGCAGGAAACTCAGAAACTTCCATACGACCTCACTTTGTCCCCAAATGAAATCAAATCTTTCGATTATAAAATTGAAGGGAACGTTGGAAGTGAATTAAGGTAAAAAAATCTCTCAAATTAAGGTAAATAATCCTTAAAGTGAATTAAGGTAAAGATCCCTAAGTAAATTAAGGTAAATAATCCTCAAAATAAATTAAGATAAAAATCCCTAATGTACCTTAATGTAAAAATCCCTAAAGTATATAATTAGGGTAGAAATATCTAAAATTAACGTAAAAATTCGTAAAGTATATCAAGGTAAAAATCCCTTAAGTAAATTAAGGTAAAAATCT
The DNA here is from genome assembly GCA_015478945.1 of Trachelipus rathkii. Taxonomy (NCBI): domain Eukaryota; kingdom Metazoa; phylum Arthropoda; class Malacostraca; order Isopoda; family Trachelipodidae; genus Trachelipus; species Trachelipus rathkii. The sequence goes on along the minus strand of JABUQX010011522.1, from coordinate 35,216 downwards.
ATAAAAATATATTATTGTAAAAAAATCCCTAAAATAAATTAAGGTAAAAATTTTTTAAATTTAAGGTAAAAATCCCCAAGTAAAATAAATTTTTCCCCTTTTGGCATCTACAGTACTATAGATAATAGTTATGGTTTAGTGTAGTGTAATGTTTTATTGTGTATAGTGTAATCTGGTGTAACGTAGATTAGTGTAGGATAATGTAGAATATTGTAGTATAGAGTTGGAAGATAAAAAATTATACTATAATTTTGGTTTAGTATAATTCATAGTATGGTATAATTTAATGTAGTGCAGTTTAATGTGCAGTATTGTAGAGTGTAGCTTTGTGTATTGTATTGAAGTGTATGTTTTTTTTCTAATTCCTTGGTATCCTTTTTATCCTCTTAGATGGGAATTTAGGTCAAAAGGAGCCGATATTGCATATGAAGTATCGAGAATCGTTTCCGAAGGAGAAGAGAAACTTATTCCAATGCAAAGGGCAAATTCCCAAGTATTTAAAGAGGAAGGCGCAATTATTTGTGATGAAAAAGGATTATGTAAGTTACCCAGGAAGATATTTGCAGATAATTAAACGATGCTTTAAAGGCAAAAAGTTCATAAGAGATAATTTTAAAGGCAAAAAGATCATAAAGAGATAATTTTGTTAAAATTAGGTTTTAAGCGCTAGTGATATTTAATTTATTTGTGATAGATCGAATGGGATATGTTTCAGCTCTCTTTGAAGATTTTTTAGGTGCTTAAATCGGCAGTAAATGAGAAAAATAAATGAGTTTTTTTTACTAAACGGCCTTTTTTAAGGGTAATTTTAAACTACTGGTCTTCCAACTATATAGAAAAGAATGAATAGCCTCGTTACACCTTTTTGAAATTCCATTTATTTTAAATTCTAATTGTGCCGTTTTAATATGGTACTTCAAAATAGTTATAATTTTTTAAGAAATAATTTCTCCATTAAATCTCTCTACTGCATAGTTACTAAACTGTCACTTATGACCTTCAGCCTTTCAAGCATCATAATATTTTCTTAGGCCTACCTTTCACTCGCACCAGTCTTTGATATAACTCCGCCACTTTTTGATGGCTTATGTTTGAAGCTTTAAGTAATTAAAGAAATAAGAAATTTGTTTTTAAATTTGAGGAACAAAATTTTTTTGGTCGCATTTTTTATTTTCATTTAAATTTATTCCCATTTTTATCTATAGTAAAAATAAATATATATATATATATATATATATATATATATATAATTATATATATATATTATTATATATATATATATATATATATATATTATATATAACTATTATATATATATATATATTATATATATATATAGATACTAATATATATCGGTATATATATATATATATATATATATATATATATACTATTATATATATATATAGTATATATTATATATATTATAATTATATATATATATATATATATAATAATATATTAATATATATATATACGGTCAATAATATATTATATATATATATATATATCCTATATATATACTATAATATATATATATATATCTAATATATATATATATATATTATATATATATATAGATATTATATCAAGAACGGAGGCGAGATGGGTGATTGATTGGTTTGGAAGTGTGTAATAAAGCGTTTATCAGAGGTAATAGTTCCAAGGAAAGGGATTTGGAGGAAGAGCCGGATAATAGTAACCTTAATATAAGGGTAATGGATAAGGGGAACTGGTAGAAATTATTAGGGAATAAGTTATTGAGTGTTGTAGGGAAGGTATATGCTGGATTTTGGTCGAAAGAGTGCGCGTCGAGTGACTGTAGAACTGATTGGTGAAGAACCAAGGTGCGTTTAGGAAGTGGTAGAGGATGTGTGGATCAAATCTTTACAATTGAAACAAATGATTTGAGAAACTGAGGGAGAAGAAGAATAAAGTTGTATTTAGGTATTATGGATTTGAAAACAGGCGTATGATGGATTAATAGGGAAGGTTTATGGCAGGTGTTAGTGATTATGGTTTGGTGGTAAGCTTCTGAATGAGTCCAAAGTATGTATGACCGGATAGTGAAGCGTGTGTTAAGAATAGAATGGTGTCAATGGTGATTGGTTTAGGATAACAGTGGAGTAAGACAGGGGTGTTTATGTCTCCTTGGTTATTTCAATTGTATATGGACTGGGGTTAATGAAAGAATTCGAGGTGGGGTGGCAGGAAAATTGGTGGAGAAATGGAGAATGAGTGGGGGTGCCTACTTTATTATATGGGGATGATTTGGTTGTGGTGTGGCGATCTGAAGAGAGTTTGAGAGGATTGGTAGAGAGTTTGGCAGGGTGTTGTAAAAGGAGGGGCTTGAAAGTAACGTGGATAAGAGTAAGGGTTATGGTTGTGAGTGAGGACACTCTCAGTGTGAAGTTATGTAGATGGTGAGCAGCTGGACAAGTGTCTGAGTTTATATTTAGGGTATAATGTTGGATGAGAAGGAACGGACGATGCAGAGTTGTAGTAGGAAAGTCTGTGAATGGCAGGAAGGTGGCTAGTGCAAATTAAATCGTTGGTGATGTCAGGGACTAAGTCTTTGAGTGTGCTAGGGTCTTACATGAGGTATTGTTGTTACTGTGTTATTGTATAGTAAAGTTCAAACTATGGTCTGAATAAGAAGTATTGAATCCTAAAAGTTCAATGTTTCAGTGGACAATCTTCAGGGGTGTGGCTAGGTTGTCGAGAAGAACTTGATAAAATGAGGAATGAACGTATTAGGGGATTGTGTGGTTGTGAAACAGGGGTAAATGAGAGAATAAATGAAAGTCTGTTAGATGGTTTGGCATATGGAAAGGAATGAATGATAGTCGGTTGTTTAAGCGATTGTTAGTGGCCGAGTGTGTTGGGAAGCCGACGCGGCTGGGAGACCGAAGAAAAAGTGGATTGAGTCAGTAAACGAATGTTTGGAAGAGAGAAATCTGAGTTTGGTAGAGGCGAGAAGAAAGGTGGTATAACAGGAGTGAATGGCGGGGGATTGGTGAGGGGGTATGGTTGTGGCCACTGGGCCAAGGGAATGAACTTACCTGACGATCTACCATAAGTGAGGGCCACCTTGCTGGTCCCCATGAAAGCTTTAGGGGTGGATTTTCTGACTGGGCGAGTTCTCACTAATTAATGGTGCTGAGGGGGCGGTCAGCGACTTCACGGGACTCTTCTTCTTTTCGACTTTTGTCATATGCTTCTACTGCTTTTCTTTTCCGATGCTCGTTACGCACCTTACTCCCATTCTTGGAAAATAGAAGGCAGATAGAAAGAAAGATATTTCTTCTTTCTCTCTCTACCTTATTTTCCAAGAATTTGGGAGTAAGGAGCGCTACAAGCATCGGAAGAAAAGCAGTCGGAGAGTATGACAAATGTCGAAAAGAAAGCCCAAGCCCTTACCGCCCCTCTGTACCATTATTAGTGAAAGCTCGTCACAGACAGATAATCCACCCTAGAGAGCTTCACGGACCCGCGACGGACCCTCACTATGGTAATCGTCAGTAGGGTTCATTCCCTTGGCCCAGGTGGGCCAACAACGCATGCCCATAGCAAACCCGCCATTCTGCTATTATTGCACCTTTATTCTCCGCCTCTGCCAAACTGCACATTTCTCTCCTTCAGACCCATTCGTTCCCCGACTCAATCCACTTTCTCTTCGGTCTCCAGCCGGTCGGTTCCCAACAACTCGCCACTATACATCCGCTTTACCAACCGACTATCATTCATCCTTTCCACGTGACCAACCATTCCACATACTTTCAGTTTATATTCTCTTCATTTTAACCCCCTTTTCTTCACACCTCACAAAACTCTCTAATTACGTTCATTCCTCATTTTATTAGTTCTTCTCACACCTAGCATGCCCTAAGATTGTCATCTGAACACATTGAAACTTTAGATCTAATATTTCTTATTCCAGACCATAGTCTCACTACATACCATAACACAGGTAACAACATAACCCTCCTGTAAGACTCTACCGCACTCAAGTCAAGACTTACGTCCCTTTACATTCACCAACGATTTAATTGCACCAGCACCTTCCTGGCATTCACAACTTTCCTACCTACACTCTGCATCATCCGTCCCTTCTCATCCAAGCACATACCCCTAAATATTTAATCTCGGGACACTTGCTCCAGCGCTCTCACCTATCTAACTAACTTCACACTGAGGACTGTCTCATTCACAACCATAACTTACTCTTATCTACGTTACTTTCAGACCCCTCCTTTTACATACCGCAAATCTCTCTACCAATCCTCGTCAAACTTCTTCAGATTCGCCCACAGAACCAAATCTCCGCATTAGAGATAGCGTAGGGCACCCTCCACTATCTCCCATTCTCCATCATTCTAACACCATTTTCCGCATCCCCCTCTAATCTTTTCATAACCCATCCATATACAAATTGAATATCCAAGGACACATAACACATCCCTGTCTCACTCCGCTATTAACCCTAAACCAATCACCATTGACACCATTTAATCTACACGCTCTTCACTATCGTCATACATACTTTTGATTCCATTTCAGAAGCCTACACCAACACCAAATATTACTAACACCTGCATACCAGCTTGCCCTATTCTCTATCATACGCCTGTTTAAATCCATAAAACCTAAATATAGATTTATCTTCTCTCCTCATTTTCTCAATCCATTTTTTCAATGTAAGAAGATTTGATCACACAATCCTCTCCCATTCCTAAAACGCACGCTTGTTCTTCACCATCAGTCCCTCAGTCCCTCGACGCACTCTTCGACAAATACAGGATATACCTTCTACAACACTCAAATAGAACATTATGTCCCCTCATAATTTGTTCCGTTCCTTTTGTCCTACCTATACAGGGTACTATTTAACGCTCTCGCTCAATCCTTGACTATACCCTCCATAAAACGCTTTATTACACACTTCCAAATCCAATCATCACCATCTCGCCTCCGCTTTGATCATTTCACCAGTATTTCATCTATACCTGCAGATTTACCATTCTTCCAACTTTCTCACTCTATTATATACCTCCTCCTTACTAATAACTTCATCCCAAAATCCTATCCTTCTTGCCACCATCAAAACCACCCACATTCACTAACACCTCATCATTACTGTTAATTTTGTGCAGATTTTCGAAGTGTTCTTTTCCACCTCCCCTCACCTCCATTTCATCATTACAAAAGACCATCCCTATTCACTTATTCCTAAGCAATTCCCTTATTCCTCATTCTTAACTTTCGGCTTCCTTCCAGAAGCCGCTTCCTATTTTCCTTGTATGTCTCATTCATCTCCTCCAACTGTTCATTTACCACTCTTTTCCTCCTACGTATGCACCTTTTAGTATTTTCTTTTTTCCTCCTTATAGGTAATTCCAAGCATCTTCTGTTTTGAACTTATCATTTTGCGTTTTAGTACATTCATGCCACGCTTCTTTTTACCTTTAACCGCTGCATTCCCTCTTCATTCCACCATTCGCTGTTTACGATTCTTACTTCCTACTTTAGCACATCCACCCACTTCTTTTGCACATCTAACAATTGCTTCCTTCAACCCATTTGCCCCAGATTTTGTTCAGTATCAACTTGTCACATTCAACCGATTTCCTAGCGAGCGCTCTTACATAACTTCCCTATTGTCTTGCTCACTTAACTTCTCACTCTTAGTTTTACTCACTTCCTTCATTTCACCCTCTCTCCATCCAAGCCCCCAGCTCACTTAATTTTACATTAGAACACTAATGATCGATAATCCCCTTCCTAACCCCCTCACTGATTTTAACATCCATCAAATACTTCAACATCTTCCTCTTCACCAACAAAAACAAAATCAATACTTTTCACTTCGGATACCATCTACTTTCCAACTCTAAAGTAATACTTATGGATCTGCCTTGTGTTTAAGAATTTCTTACACACATACCTCTCTCTTCACAGAATCAATCACGCTTCTACCATTCTTCATTTTCTCCCGCCACCACAAAACCACCTGTTATACCATCCCTTTTTTTGATCACCTATCGAAAACAATTCAGGTCCCCCAACACTTCAATCTGAAGCTCCTACTCACCCATCCAGAACATCATTTCAGATTATCGCAAAAAATCGTACTCTCTCAACGTTTCCCCAGATGGACAATATGTTACAACCCCACCTACCTTGACCTTTTCAAACTTAAATTTAACCATTGATATTCTAGGACTAACACAATCAAAGTCTACCCTAGCTTTTGTACCATAGCTCCTCCCAAAATTGGCAACTCTTCTCATAAGTAGAGTTGCCCTTTACAACCGCAGCACGCACACATTTTCACACACACCACTCATTTCACACCTTTTTCCTTCTCTTGTTTTCATCACAGCGAGCAAATCAATTTGCCCTTTCTAAATACATTCATCAACTCTCTTCTCTTCTCCTCAACATTATTCTCTCATTCCATGTACCCCATACGATTCATACATTCGCCGGAAATTAGAAGGTCGTTTACGGCGATCAGACATCTCCGAGGCATGCTTCAGCATTCCTAGCAAGAGATAGGTGTAGTGGGCAGCCACTCACTAACTACCGCCGCCTTAGTCGACTTTTACGCAGGCAGGACATATACGATGTGGGAAATCTTTCTCCCCGCACTCAGGGAGTATGAGTAGTTAAAGTGGATGTCCTGGTAAGGTGTTATTAGAAGTGGGGTGTGTACTTTAATCATTGTATAATGATATGTGGATAATGGTGTTAGTAATATGTCCTGGAGGATGAGTGTCGTGAAGAATATGAAGCAAAGCGAAAGAGCGCACCATTTAAAAATGGGCGGTATTTCATCGCTTGAGAATGCGTGTACTCTCCCTCTAGTAGATATATTATATATATATATACTATATATATATATATACTATATTATATTATATATATATATATATATAAATATATATATATTATATAGATATATATAATATATATATACTATATATACGTAATTAAAAACTTTGACTGCGAACACGTTGGTGGCGCTGGTTTGGGCTAGCCTTCTTAAAGTTCGATTCCTGTGGTCGCCCCGTGTTAAACGTGTTTACTATATTTAACGTATAAAGTACGTTTTTTATATATATATTACATATATATATATATATATATATATATAATATATATAATTTATATATATATATATCATTATATATATTATTATTATAATATTATATATATTATATATACTTATATATATAGTATACTATATAGTTTTTTATTTTTTATCTTAATCTTTTTGGTAAACATAAAATAAGCATCAAAAATGAATATTGTGGCAAACTGTTGAAGTGTTTTTATGACATTGATTTAATTACACCCAAGATTGTTGAAGACTATTTTATAAATTAACATGAAGCTTTCAAAAATAATAAATAAATTTTTCCTAATATAATTTCACTGTACAACCCTTCCAAGAATTTCTGAACACAAAAGTTGCAAATACGGTATAATTTATTGGGTAAAGAGATTGCCTTTTTTTTTCTTTTTTATTTTTTTTTTTTTTTTGTGTATAGTTACTAACACTTCCCTGAAGAAGAGGTGAATCCTAACACAATGCACAATATTTATATTATAGTATATATATATATATTATATATATATACTATATATATATATATATTATTATATATATATATTATATATATATATAAATATATTATTATATATATATATATATAACTATATATATATATATATATATATATATATATCTATATATATATACTATTATATAATATATATTAATATATATATATATATATATATATATTATATATATATTATATAACTATATATATATATATATATATATATTATATTTATATATATATTTCTTCATCCTACCTTTTTTCTCCCACAGGAGAAAGGTACATGCATCGGGAAAAAGAAAAGCAGTAGATGAATTATGACAAAAGTCGAAAAGAAAGCCCAGCCTTACCGCCCCTCTGTACATTAATTAGTAGAACTCCTTCGCGTTCAGCAATCACCCTAGTACCCCGACGGACTTTCCCACTATGGTCAAATCGTCATGTAAGGGTCCATCCCTTGCGCCGAGGTGGCACAACCATACCCCCCTCACAAAAACCCGCCCATTCTCTCTATTATGCACCTTTTATTCTCGCTTCGGCCAAACTCACATTTCTTCTCCTCGATCCACTTTACTGACTAAATCCACTTTTTTCTTCGGTTTCCCAGCCGGTCGTTCCCAACACACTCGCCACCACTATCATCCGCTTAACCAACCGATATCATTCATCCTTTCCAGACCAAACCATCTCAACTACTTTCATTTATTCTCTCGTTACCCCTTCTTCACACACACAACTCTCTAATACGTTCATTCCTCATTTTAAAAATTCTCACACCTAGCATGCCCTAAGATTGTCCATCTGAATAAATTGAACTTTAGATCTATAACTTCTATTTCAGACCATAGTCTCACTACTATATACATAACAAGGTAAACAGACATATCCTCATCGCAAGACTTAGCGCACTCAAGACTTAGTCTTTACATTCACCAACGTTTAATTGCACCACGCCCCTCCTGCTTCGAACTTTCTTACTACCTTCTGCATCATCTGTTCCCTTCTCATCCAACATATACCTAAATATTTAAACTCAGAGCAATTTCCAGATGCTCACCATCTAACAAAACTTCACACTGAGGACTGTCCTCAACTCACACCTTACTACTCTTATCTACGTTTACTTTCAACCCTCCTTTTACACAGCCCCTACCAATCTCTCTACCACTCCTCTCAAACTCTCTACAGATTCACACACACAAACCAAATCATCCGCATATAATAGGTAGGGCACCATCCACTCTTCTCATTCTCATGCATTCCTAAGACAGCCATTTCCTGCCACCCGCTATCTCTAATCTTCTTTCAGTAATTCCTCCATCATACAAATTTGCATAACCAAGGAGACATAACAGATCCCTGCGTAACTATAAAACCCACCACATTAGACATCATTTATTCTTACACACCGCCCTCACTCTCGTCATCATACTTTTGATTGCCATTCAGAAGCCTACACCAACACATATTCATAACACTGCATACTGAGCTTCCCTAATCATCTCGCCTGTTGCATGGAATCCATAAAACCTATAACAAATTCATCTCTTTTCTCCCCTCAATTTTCTCTATCATTTGCTTCACTGTAAAGATTTGATCCACACATCCTCTACACTCCTAAACGCACCTTGGTTCTTCACCAAAATCAGTCTGTTAGTCTCCTCGTTCGCAAACTGTTTATGACATTCCAGTCAGCAGGATATCTTAGTACAACACTCAATAAAAACAATTTTCCCCTGTAATTCTCCTATAGTTCCTTTATCTCCCTTACCTTATATAAGGGTCTATTACTGGTTCTCCTTCCATCCTCGAACTATACTCTCCCAAAAACGCTTTATTACTACAACTTTCAGCATCCAATCAATCACTATCCTCGCTCGTTCTTGATCATTTCCACAGTAATTTCAACTATTCCTGCAGATTTACCATTCTTACAACTTTCTCACTCTACCCATTACCACCACTTGCTAATAAACTCAATCCCCAAAAAGTACCTATTCTTCTTGCAGCATCAATCCACAACATTCACTATCCCGTCGTTCATTACTTGCAATATTTCTATACAGATTTTCGACGTGTTCTTTCCACACACCCCCTCACATTCCATTTCATCAGTTACAAAAAGGACCATCCTCTATTCATTTAGTTCCTGAGCAGGTTTCTTTATCTCATTCTTACCTTTCGCGCTTCCTTCCAGAAGAGCTTTTTATTTCCTTGTATAAGTCCATTCATCCTCCTTCCAAGCTGTTCATTTACCTGCTTTTTTTTTTTTTCTCCTACGTATGCATCTGTATAGGTATTTCTTTTTTCCTCATATAATTCCAAGCATCTTTCTTTTGAAACTTCATCATTGTTTTATTAGCATTCAACCACGCTTCTTTTTTTACTTTTAACCGCTTTGCAATCAAAACCTCTCATTCCACCCTTCGCTGTTAACATTCTTACTTTCCACTTTTAGCAAGTCACATACTCTTTTTGCACTGCTAACAACGGCTTCTTTCATTTGCTCCAGATTTGTTCAGCTTTCCAACTTGTGTTCACATCCAACTGATTTACTTGCGAGCACTTTTTATACTTTTCCTTATTATCTTGTTCACTTAACTTCCTCACTCTTAATTTTACCCATTCCTTCCGTATACTCTCATCTCTCTCTTCTCATCTCTCTCTCTCTCCTCTCTCTCTCTATTATATATATATATATCTATATATATATATATATATATATATTATATAATTATAATATTTAATATATATATTTATATATAATATATCATTATATATATATATATATATATAATAAATATATAGGCCCTGTTATGTTTTTCAGACTCCCGTCAGTTTTGATTTTTTTTTCTTTTTTTGCATATTTGCTAGTATATGATACTAAAATGAATTCAGTGGTGAGTAACGGACATTTCAAAAGTTCGAAATATTTTATAATAATTATTTAAAAATCACATTATATCAATAAAATTTTAAAAATGAAATATCTCAAAAAGTACGGCACTTAAAGAAAAACGCAATGCAATCTTGAAATCAGGCGTATTAAAGCTTATTACTAAAAATGTAAAAAAAAAAATAATAATAAATAAAAATATTTTTTTCATAAATGAAATATCTCGAAAAGTACGACACTTACAGAAAAACCAATTACATATCTGGAACCAGCGTGTAAAGCTTATTACAAAATGTAAAAAAATAATATAACAAAATTAAAAAAAAAATAATAAACGATTAGGGGGCTCGAACCGATGGATAGAAAGGGGGGACGTTTTCCCATACCCCGTAGGGGAGGGGTGGAGGAACCCCCGCGACACCCAAATACCAAAGATAGGATACCTTCACTCCTTTTTATAAATATCTAATTTGAAAAGTAAAATACGCAATAGGTATATTTCATGAAAATTGTTCTTCCGCTATAAGCCTCTACTTCTTCTCTTGTATGACTCATTACTGACTTCTATCCCCCTTCTCCTCCTCCTGAGTCAGACAAAATATCCCCATCATCCAAACGAGTCGAAAAATACACACATTTTGCTTAAATGTTATTTTATGAAAAAAGAAAACTGCTCAAAATTTCTAAGAATAAAAAAAAAATCGTTTGATTCAATTAATAAAAAAATTCTTACATCCAACTGTATAAAATATAATGATATTGTTTTTTTTCGATACTATCGAAAAAAATATCAATATCGATATATATCGGTCCTCTTGCGGCATCCCTACTGCACTTTGCCAGAACGTAAGTGTTCAGTCTTGCCTATTTTTGTTTTTTTTCCCCCGCTGTGTAATGGATCCCCTTTTTGGAGCGTGTTCAATCACCCTAAAGCTGGGCGGACACTGGCTAACACAAAACATTTCGCACACAACGGAACGAAACAATTTTGTCTTTAGGTTTCACCATGTGTAGTGTCGCTTTGACTGCATTATTTCTGAACTAGTAGTTGCACACTGGCTGAAACAAAGCGGAACAAAAAATATGACACACGACGACATATGATGAAACAAGTTGACGCAAACAGCTGTCTTCCGTACTCTCATCTTTCGTCCAATTTGTTTCAAGAACGGCAGTTTAAACTATTTCCCTTCATTAATCTACAGATCCATTAATTCTTATTTAAATTTCAAATTCGACCCTAAACTAATCTATAGTCAACCCCAAAAAAGAGATCTTTTTGTCAAAATGCCCTATTACGACCCCATCTACATAAAATTAAAGAAAGACCTTTCGCAAGTCTTACAGGACCTCCATCTCCAACTCAACATCAATCTCATCTTCACTTTCTCTTTTAACATTTCATATATTTTAAATCACAAGGATAGAACTTCCGTTGCTCTTAAGTTCTCTGTTGTTTACAAGTTTTCTTGTGATGGCTGGTAGCATGAAGGGCAGTTTTTTGTCTGCCTGGAAGGGAGGCATTATGCCCTTTGTTGGTGAGGTCCGCTTTCAAGAAACAAAAAAAAAAAATACGAACGAATAAACGTGAAACAACATATCTTTAATACTAAAAGTATTTCTGTATAGTTGATTGTTATTTCATATCATTGATTTTTAATAATATTTCAAAGCATATAAATTTGCACTATACATGAAATTATATATATATATATATATATATATTATATATATATAATATTATATATATATATATATATATATATATATATATATATATATATATATATATATATATATATATAGTCTATATAATATCCATATTATTATTATATACTATCTATATTATATATAGATATATATATATATATATATATATATATATATATATATTATATATATAGGCCTATATATATATTATATTATTATATAATATATATATCTATATATTATATATATATATATATATATAATATATATATATATAATATATATATATATATATATATATATATATGTGTGTGTGTGTGTGTGAGCCGAGAAACTCAGGCACTTAGTTAATAGCAATCAATTAGCGTGATAATGAAACGGGTGGCACTATTAGTCAGTTATTAAACAAATGAATATTAATTATTATCAAAAATATAAATTTTCAGTGCTAATCTGGCTAGATGACATCAATAATTTGACATAAAATCTCGCAAATTACAAATTATATAAAGTTAATTATATAGACAAGACATCTTAAATACAGATCCTCTTTTCTTTGAGGGAATTTTACAAGTCCCGCTTCAGTTTGACTTTTGCTCCTCTTCGGGTCCTTAGTCTCACAATTCAAATTTGGCACCGCCCTCTTAGTCGTGGGTGCCTTTAACAGTTTTTTTTTTATAAAAGAACTCACTTAGTAACAACTGTTATTTCAAATGGTTTTACCAACGGATTTTTATGTTCACGCATGGGGTAATGTAAGTCCACCCCTTACACATGTGCACAGGATCTTTAGGGCATACATGCAGATGCCTTACAAGCTCTCGTACTTGATGACCTCTATGATATCAGTGCATATCTTGGTGATCTGGAGCTGCAAGAGAGATGGACAACTCTATAATCATTTGTGAAGCAAAGGATTATTTACTTGTTCATATCTCCATTCACCCAACCTGATATTTAACAAGCTTTTAAAGTAAAGAGGAAGTAAGAATATATAAGAACACTACTTGGAAGAGGGTAAAGAACTACAATGTGTGATTTAATAATACACAAATTACAAATTTATAATCTGTCCTCGCATTATTACCATATTACCGTCTCTTCCTCTCTTTCTCAAGAGACATTCTTTCTAATTTCCTCACTCTTTTTTTTTTTTTTTTTTTTTCCTTTATCATTTTCAGTTCTTATTTTCAGGGGGAGATTTAGTTAGATTATAATAGATTTTCACATTCAAAAGGTTCTCTTTCACTACCTTCTCTTGTTTTATTAGATGGGCATTGTTATTTTCACGACCTTATAGGGTCCATTATACTTTGGTTGGAGCTTTCCCACATTGTACTGGTGGTTTCTGACCAACATAAATTTTGCATCTTTCAGGTTTTTAGGCATGAAAATATTTCTATTACGGAGATTGGTTCTATTAGAGAGGGGTTTTGCTATCAATCCTGCGAGCTTCTCAATATAATTATCATAGGTCAGAGGCCTATCTGGCACTTCTGTACTTACTAAACCGCCTGGTATGTTTACTGACTGGGACTAATGCCGCTTTCTGAGATAGGAGCTTGTCTGAGAGCAAACAATGCAAACGGCAGGACATCTAGCCATTATTGGCCTTTCATTTCAGGCTCTGTTAGCATTGCTCTGATGCAGGATAACTAGGTACGATGGTATACCTCACATTCCCCGTTCGAGAAAGGGGCATAGCTTGCTGTTGTGTAATGTGAGGTGCCATTCAATCTGCAGACACTTTCAAACTTTCCACCTTTATCTGTCACCAGATTATCGGGCACGCCCGTGAAGGGGAAAATCTCATTGAATAATACCTTTACTATTTCTTTTGTTATATCCTTTAGGGGCACTGCCCAAACGTAATGACTATAACGATCAATGAGCGTAAATAAATATTTATAACAGTAGCAAGGAACCATTTCACTGTATCCGCATTCATTGTCTCAGACTTATAGCTTACTTCTCTATATTTCCCATAGGTAGGATTTATTTTCCTCCCCACCTTACTGATTTGGCACTGTGGACAAGTTCGTACAATGTTTTTCACCCTTTTATGCATGCTTTGAAAAACAAACTCTGCCTTCATCGCTGTTAAGGTACGATTTATTCCCAAGTGTCCCTGCAGATGCATAATCTTTATTATTTCATCGATGCAATCATCAGGCAGTAGCACACGTGCATAGTTTAATGACACATCTACAAATAACTCTATTTCCTTTTTATCAAACCAAAACTTTTGTTTTATAAGGTTAAGTGAGCTTTTATTTTTTCTCTGCCCATAAGGTTTGTAAATAGGGATCATTCTGTTGTTTATCACCAATCATTTTATAGTCAATCTTCTTATGGAACTTCTTTATTATTTCCCTATGAGTTTTTTCGCAGTTGGTAACTAAATTAAGTTTTTATTTAAATTAAATTTTCATTCCTTCGATGATCGTCCTTCTGTTCTGTGAGTTGTTTGTTCCATTTCTCTAATTTCCTCTTGAAGAACTTCGTACTCCTGATTCAGTCCATATCGCATTCTACTCGACTCTCTAATATATCTGCGTGAGAACATAATCTCACTTGAGTTCGCTGTCTTCAAGAAATATATCATGTGTGGAGAGGAAATTTCATTCGGAATTGTGAGTTGTAACTGTGGTATAGTGTCTCGTGTCGTAAGCGAGTGAGATATATGTTTAAAGAGTCTGGTGACGCTGGTCATCCTATTACGCCATAGTTTTATCGAAGACTGGGGAACGTAGCATATTCTGATCCAGTAAAATCACAGAGTGAAAACCCCCAAAACATCAGCCAGTCGAAGTTTCATCACAGGAAGGCTCTAAATAACAGAGGGCAGATAATTTAGCAACACAGACAACAGGAGCTACTTTGTCTTTACTCTCTCGAGGAATAGAATCACCATGTGGGACTGACCGGAGTCACATGTTATATATAGATTCTAAAGAGATCCAAAATTGTAAAGGAAAAGCCATTAATGGCGTCCCTGATGATATGTGTGCTTAAGTTGTAAGTGCGCTTGAGTGGTTATGTGTGATTGTTATAATAATTCAAATTTTTAAAGAGTTGTCCAGTAATACTATTATGAGTAAAATGTAAATTGTCCATATCCCAAAAACGATTGTGTCAACAGTGATTGGTTTCTACCGGCAGATACGGAATAAGCTTCATTAAATACCAGGTGCAGAATGGAAAACCTCAGGACAGGCATTAAGCACTGTCATTTCATTAACAGACTAAAATATCACGATATAATTAACAGATGAAGTTCGTGTTTGTTCATAGTGTGTCAAAGGTAATATAATTAGTCAATTATGTAATTGATATTTATAGCTGTATACTATATATATAGTATATCATAGTATAGTAGTAATATAGTGTATATATGTGGTATATATAGTATATAATATATATATAGTAGACGTATAGGTATTAGTAACGACAATTATGTTAGGTGTATATATATATATATATATATAGTATATAGTGATATATATATATATATATACGGTAATATATAGATAAGATATACTCACTCTCACTCTACTCTCACTCTATTATATATATAGTATATATAGTGAGTATATAGTATATGATATAATATATATAGTTATATATAATAGGTGAATATAGTGATATGAGTGAAATAGTAGAATAGGGGCAAAAAATTGGGAGACTTTTAAAAGAAGTATATATAGATATTAGATAAGATATGGTATTGAATGTAAGACAATCGTGGTAGGAAGGTTGAATAACAATTTCATAAAAGAAAATTAATGAAATGTGTGATAGTGTGGTTAAGTAATAGGTGCTTCCAGTGATGTTTCTGTGTGATCAAATTAAAGGTTAGGCCCAGACATAGAACGAATTCTTGAGGCTAAATTATGGATAGTTCCATTTTATAGGTTTCTTTAGTCCAATGGGTGTAAGACTTTCAGGTTTCCATTTACATTTTTCTTCAGGAAAGGTGGAATACATACTGGGGAAACATTTCCCGGGGAGAATAACCGTAGGCAACAATTAAAATGTCCCTGAGACTGTTAATACTATTTTTTATCTGCAAATAATATGAGCGAGGCGATGATGACAGAGGATTGGCACGGCGATGTGTAGAAGTAGTCGGTTTGAAGTAAACGTAGATAAGAAAGCAAGGATTTGGTTGTCGAGTAAGCAGTCTCGGTGTGAGGTTCTGTATGGATGGTGAGAAACTGGAACAAATATCTGAGGTTTAAATATTTAGGAATATATGTTTAGGACTGAAGGGAAAGATGATGGAGATGTATAGAGATATAGTGAAATGGTAGGAGGTAGCTAGTGCATTAAATGTCTTGTGGATGTAAAAGGACTTAGAGTGGTTGAGTAGCGCTATAGGTCTTACATAGAGGGTATGATTGTTACTGTGCTTATGTAACAGTAGTGAAACTATGGGCTGGAATACAGGAGGTCTATAAGATATAACAATCGTACAATGTGTTCGATGGATCAATCTCAGGGCTGTTGTTAGGGTGGTCCAGGAGGGCGAATTGATAAAATGAGGATGACGTATTAGGGGTTGTGTGGTGTGAAGACAGGGTTAAATGAAGAGTGTAAATGTGAGATGGTTTGGTATAGTGGAAAGATGGATGATAGTCTGGATTGGTTAAACGGTGGTAATAGTCGTGTGAGTGTGTTATAGGGGATCGACTCGGCTAAGGAAGCGCGAAAGAAAGCTGGATTGAGTCAGTAAAGGATGCCTTGAGAGGAGAGGAATCGATAAGTTTGGCAGAGCGCGAAGACCAGAAAGGTGCATTATAGGAGTGAAATGGCGAGGAGGTTTTTGTAACGGGCGGTAATGCGACTTGTTGTATTTGTTCAGGGGATGAACCCCACTTTGACGAGATAGCCAAAGTGAGGGTCCGTCGCAGTCCTTAAAGCCACCCTAGGCAGGTGATTTTTTTACTTACGGTTTCCTTAAAAGAGTATAAAGGGGGAGGCGGTAAGGCTGGTCTTTCCTTTTTCGAGACTATATACTTCTTCTACTACTGTTTCTGTTCCGTTGACTGCTACACTACACACATCTTGAGGGACAGAAGGGATATAATAATAATAATGATATACTATAATATATATAATATAGTATATATATATATTACTAGATAGGTGATAATATTAATATATATATATAATATATATAATAGTAATAATCATTATATATATATACTATATTAAATATATATATAATATATATATAGTATCTAATATATTAGTATTAATTTTATTAACCTAGGTAGGATGATTAAATATTGCATATAGAATTTACTATATTTATGTTTATAATTTAGATCTTTTATATATATAGTAATATATTTATATACATATATATATAATATATAGAATACTAATATATATATTATATATATATATAAGATTATATTTTTTTATACATATTATATAGTGCAGATGATAGAATTAACAAAAAAAATTTAAGTTTAAA
>JABUQX010011522.1:0-7500 GCA_015478945.1 Trachelipus rathkii | reverse complement strand
GAAAAGAACAGAAAACACTTTGGGAGCTGAAACAAAAGATTTTTTCAGGATTATTGTATTTAAAGTTAAGAATGAAAAGCAATTCAGATGTCAAGCAAACAAATACTTTTCCATGGAAAAATAGAATTTTTTACATGAACCATAACATAACATAACATAATATAAAATAATAAAGAAATAATATAACATACATAACATCAAAAAAGAAAGTAACGTACATAACACAACATAAGAAATATAAAAGTAGCAATAACAACATAAAAGCAACATATAACATAACAACATTATTATAAGTAGCATAAATGACCATTATTATAAGTAACATTATATAAAGCTAACATAGCATAAAATTAATATAAAGGAACATAACGTAATATAACACAAAAGTTGTAGTAATATAGCCAGATCCTTAACTAATTTAGGAGGGAAGGTGGGGTAGGGTAATAGAAAAAACGAAGTTGTTATGTTATGTTTATGTTATGTTATGTTATTGTTATGTTATGTTATGTTTATGTTATGTTTTACTTTTCATAATGTTTATGCTATGCTACTTTATATGGATGCTATGCTATGTTACTTTATTTATGTTATGCTACTTTTATAATGTTATGCTATCAATGTTATTTATTAAATCTTATGTTGTTATTTATGTATGTTTATGTTTATGTTATGTTTATGTTTATGTTATGTAATGTTATGTTATGTTATGCTATGTTATGTTTGTTAGTAAGTAACATGTTATGTTATGTTATGTTATGTTATGTTATGTTATGTTATGTATGTATGTTACTCCTGATTTTATTGCTGCAGTTCCAGGGGGTGAATGATTGTGGATTTTTTAATTTGTTATTAGCTTTCGTATTTTTTCGTTTTTTTTGTCGTGATCCGCATCCGAGCGCATTCCGTATCCGTGGCCAGACCGCGCAATCTGTGCTTGCGCGGTTTGTTATTATTATCATATTTTTATAATGATTCCTATGTAAAACGGGTGGGTGGAATTCAAATTTCGCTTTATTATTCGGAAATCCCTAATAATTTTTTAAATTTATATTATTATTAATTAATTATTATTATTATTATTATTATTATATTATTATTTTAATTATTATTATTATTATATTATTATTATTATTATTATTATTATTAAATTATTATTATTATTATTATTATTTATTATTATTATTATTTATTATCTATTATTATTATTATTATTATATTATTATTATTATTATATTATATTATTATTATTATTATTATTATTATTATTATACTTTAATAATAACGAAATTAAAAATAATACTAATTTACCTAATTATAAAGGCACAAATTTGATGTCCACCACTTTTTACTAGGAACGGATATAAGCATATTATACATACAATCCGGCCGAAGTACAGATACGGTGTTTTGCGCGAGCGGCCCCGTATGGCGGTTTCGAGCGGATGCGGATGCGGATGGCAACACCGAGGATGCGCATCACAAACATCAAAAAGCTAATTAACACATAAAAAGATACATCAATATCACACCCTGAACTACAGCATAATCGGGAAAATGACATGTCGTTTTCAGCTATTTCGTACCCCACCACCCCCTCCTAAATTAGCTAAGGATCTGGTATATTACTACTAACATAACATAACAATTTAACAATACACAACATAACATAACATAACATAACATAACATAACATAACATAACATAACATAACATAACATGTAACATTTATAAAGTAACATTGCATAGCATTACATTATCTAAAGTAACATAACATAAATACGATAACATAAAATAACATTAAATAAAGTAACATTGCATAGCATTACATTATATAAAGTAACATAACATAAACTACAATAACATAACATACATAACAATAAACTAACCTAACATAACAAACATAACATAAAATAACATTAAATAAAGTAACATTGCATAGCATTACATTATATAAAGTAACATACATAAATACAATACAATAACATAACATAACATAACATAACATAACATAACATAACATAACATAACATAACATAACATAACATAACATAACATTGCATAGCATTACATTATATAAAGTAACATAACATAACATAACATAACATAACATAACATAAACATAACATAACATAACATTTAATAAGTAAATTGATAGACATTACATTATATAAAGTAACATAACATAAATACAATGACATAACATAACATAACATAACATAACATATACATTTAATAAAGTAACATTGCATAGCATTACATTATATAAAGTAACATAACATAAATACAATAACATAACATAACATAACATAACATAACATAACATATAACATAACATAACATAACATAACATTTAATAAAGTAACATTGCATAGCATTACATTTATATAAAGTAACATAACATAAATAAAGTAACATAACATAACATAACATAGCATTATATAAAGTAGCATAACATAACATTATATAAAGTAACATAAAATAACATAACATAGCATAATAAAGTATAAAATGAAAATGCTGTAAAAAAAAGTGCTTCACTTTCAGATACCGTTAATTGCGAAGGCGTATTTTAAGATCTCCGGATAATTCGCTTCATACATCTGGACATATTTCAAACACAGGTTAATTGCTTGCAATAAAAGAAAAACAAAAACATATTATTAAAATTAAAATAAATACTTGTATTATTGACGGTGCTGTAGAGCCGGAGCCTTATAGTGTTAAGGTTTGGTGGAACTGGAGCCGGTGCCAGTGCCGGTGCGGTGCCGGAGCCGGAGTGGAGATGAAGCCAGAACCAGAGTAGGGATGTAAAAGATATTGGTTTGAATCGAAGTGTAATCAGGGGAAAATGATCTTTATTGTAAAATTAAGGGTCTGAAGTAAGAGCTAAAGCCGGATAATGATGCTGTGAATATATTTTATGAATATTTATTTATGAATGAATATTCCTCTCCATTAAATTGTTTTAGAATTTTGTGAAAAATGTATGGAATTGCCTCGACTTGTAAAGTGTACATCTTTAAAATTTTATTAATTTTTGGCAATTTGATTTGAAAAGAGATCTTTCCATAAATGGAACATCAGAACATTAGAAAATATGCGACAGTACGAAGTTATATGGGTACATCAGTGACAAGTATGAAGCTTCATGGCTTTATCAGTGATAAGTGAGACGCCACATGGATCTATCAATGAGATGTGCGAAGCCACATGGGTATATCAGTGACAAGTGTGAAGCCACAGGGCTTTATCAGTGATAAGTGAGACGAAACATGGATCTATCAATGGACAAGTCCGAAGCCACAATGGGTATATCAGTGACAAGTGTGAAGTTTACATGGCTTTTATCAGTGATAATGGACGCCACATGAATCTATCAATGAATGTGCGAGTCAGCATGGGTCTATCAGTGATAAGTGAGACCCACAATGGTCTATCAAATGACATGTGCCGAAGCCGCATTGGGTTCTATCAATGACAAGTGCGAAGCCTACATGGGTTATCATGGATTTCATCATCACAATCAGTTGAAGAATGTAAATTTAACACTTAAACTAGTCACCATTCGCAATTTTAGGAAAAATCCAAGCAAAGTAACACTCTCAGGAGTCTTTCATACATGCATATTAAGTTACAATAAAAGAACTAAGCAAAAAATAATAATAATAATAATAATAATAATAATAATAATAATAATAATAATAATAATAATAATAATAATAATAATAATAATACATAATAATAATAATAATAATAATCACAATCAATGATATTCATAATAAAATAATAATATAATATAATATAATAATAATAATAATAATAATAATAATAATATAATAATAATATAATAATAATAATAATATAATAATAATAAATAATAATGATGATGATGATGTTGTAATGATGATGATGAATGATGATGATGATGTATGATGATGATGATGAATGATGATGATGATGATGATGATTGATGATGATATGGATGATATTGATTGATGATGATGTGATGATGATGATGATGATATAATAATAATAATAATAATAAATAATAATAATAATACATAATAATAATAATAATAATAATAAATAATAAAATAATAAAAATAATATATAATAATAATTAATAATGCATAATAAATAATATTAATAATAATAACTTCTATAATAATATTTATATTATCTTATAAATTCTAGATAATTAGATTAATAAATGAAGCGTTTTCGTTTTTGCACTTGTGCTTAAGAAACGTAATAGAACTGGTTCGAGTTTGGCGTATCGGTTTTTGTCAACTTAGGAGCAAAAATCGCAGAAATGCTCACCAACCGTAAGGAATTTCCTTCTTAATTCTGTAAGGTTGCTATTCTCTTTTATTCTGTATTATAGAAAATGCTTATGAACAAATGTAAACAAACAATATGGCCGTCGTGGTAGGGTCCCGTTTGAATTGATAATTGGTTCATTCAATAAATCAGCTTAAATTTTTTTTCCAAATCGATAACTACATCACAATAGTTGATCATTCAATTATTTGTACTATAAACCATTTGTTATTGTTTTTATTTCTGCTTATTCCAAATCGACGGACTCCATTCACAACAGCTGATTTCAATTGTTTGTAAACAAATGTACTTCGTAAGAAATCTCGTAGTTTTTGCCGAATTCTTGCTAGACTGTGAAGCCATTTCTTAACCGAGCGTAAGCACAATAATAAAAACGAACGGTCAAATAAAATAAATTTATTACCGGTTTCAATAAATCTCGCAAGAAAATGATTCAAATCGAAAATGAAAATCCTTGCTTTTCCTATTGGTTGTTCCAAATACACGTGATTTATTCTCATGATGTCAACGATTTTTCGATGATTTGGAAAATACATTTGTGTATATCATCATTGCAATGCTCGCTTTTATACTCTACGTCCATGGAGCCATTGGGATTATCACTAGCTATATATATATATATATATATGTATATATATATATATATATATATATATATATATATATATATATATATATATATATATATATATATATATATATATATATATATATATATGTGAAACTAAGTAAAGTACCCGCATGATAGCTTAAAAACTACGTGTTGTACCACGAAACAAATAACATATTTAGAATCCTCGTGAAATTTTAGTTAAGAAAATTGTCATTTTAATTAAAATAAATTATTTTACAAAGTTTTTGTATTGTACAATAACTTCAATGTTTTACACGTGCAAAAAAACTTCAGCCAATGGCAAAACGATTCCCCCAAAATCTCTGAGACATGAGCCCCCAAGATTCCCCTACAATGCTAAACGAACGCACACACACACAAAATCTATGTTAAATTGTTAGATGATTTTTTTTTTTTTTTGAGCAAATCAATATGAGTTAATAGGTTTTTTGGAGCATTGTATTTTAATGTTATGTGAAAAAAATGTGTCAAATGTAAAGTTAATTGTAAATTATGTGAAAAAAGACCAAGATATGTTTATAGATGTAATATAAAGAATTGTAGAAATATATATATATTAGGGATGCCGATATATAAAAAAAATATAGATATATATATATATATATATATATATTATATATATATATATATATATATATATATATATATATATATATATATATATATATATATATATATATATAGTGGTACAACACGTACTTTTTACGCTATCATGCGGGTGCTTTGGTAAGTTTCACCATTTTTTTTTAACTAAAAGAATACCCCCGGGTACCGAATTTATGTAAGTTTCACCATTTTTTTTAACTAAAAAATACCCCCGGGTAAACCGCAAAGATGTAAAGAGTCGGGGTCTCTCGGCCTCCTGTGGACGACGGGGGGAGCTTAGTCCCCCTCTGTCCCAACGTCGGCTCGAGCCCCCTAAAAAAACTAAAAAAATCATACGCTGATTCCAAATATGTTATTAGTATTAAAAAAAATCCTTTTTTTTTCATACAAATTTCATACGCTGATTCCATATATGTTATTATTTTTGTTGCACCTATCGTAGTTTTGGAGATATATAAAAAAAACGGCAAACGTGAGATCTTTGATTTTGACTATATGGACGCAGTCCCACAGGTGTTCCTGTAGCCGATGTTGTTGTTGTTGCTGCTGATGCTGCTGGTGCTGCTTGCGTTGTTAATATTCTTGTAAAAAATATGATTGGGGGAGTTCTCGGAAGATCTTTCGACCAAGCGAGGGATTTTTAAAGACGAAGGTGATGATATATTGTCTTTATGCTCGCTGTATTCATTAGCGAGACTTCAAGTATAGCACCCGAATTATTTCTCCAATTTTCAATTTGGCACCATAACGAAGCATTTCTCGTAGATGAAGGGAAGGCTTGCCACTGTAGGCTTGTTTGGACATAAACTCGTTGAATAACTCCGTCTTACTTTTCTCGTAGATGGTAATGACTGCTTTCTTCAGCGGAGTGCAAGCTTGAGCATCGAGTTCTGCATAGGAGATACTGTCGACGACGTCTGTGATAAGCTGAGAATGAGCGTGGAAGTACTTTGTCTTCTCCAAGGTGATTTTGCCAAGATGAAACTGCGCCTCCATCACTCTGAACCAAGTTGGAACTGAAGTCTCAGAAAACACTGGAGGTTTTACCTTTATCCCGGCGATAGATTCCTCCATCTCTTCTTCGGGAGGAGGCTGTTGGTTTTCTCAGTCGGTAGGCATCTTCTTTGAGTCTTGAGAGAGTGGACTTCTTCTTGAGTCTTGAGAGGGTGTTCGACTTCTAGGTTCACCAATTTTGTAGTAGAGGAAGAGGCCAATTCTGTAGTGGCAGGATTGTTTGGAGTTATCTCTTGTTCTTCCCCGACTGACAGGTCTTGTAGGTGTTGTAGAGAGCTTGTAATTATCTCTTCTGCTTGTTTCCTCAACTGCTCAGGTTGTAGTTGATGTGTTGTTCTTAGGGGGGGGGGGGGGGGGGGGGGGGGGGGGGGGGGGGGGGGGGGGGGGGGGGGGGGGGGGGGGGGGGGGGGGGGGTGATAGCTCTCGCTTAGGTTTTGTTTATACGTTGAGGAACATAAGTATTACAGTCCACTCGGATTACCTTTCACTGTTTCAAGCCGCTTTCCTTCACCACAAGAAAAGCTATATGGTTACGCTATGATTGGTACTTCGATGCTATGAAACGCAATCACACAATAGTTATAGGCCGCTTTTACTGTTATTCCTTTAATGTAAAGTGTTAAAAACAGCATTCAGTTTTTGGTTCTTTAAGATTTACATTAGAATTAATGTTAAACGAATCGCTGGCCTAAAGCTACGCCGGCAATAATTTTTTACAATTTTAGTTATACATATCGTCCTCGCTGACTCAACAAAACTGCAATTTGAAAAATGTTTTTAATGTCCCTCGAGAGAGAGAGAGAGAGAGAGAGAGAGAGAGAGAGAGAGAGATGAGAGAGAGAGAGAGAGAGAAGAGAGAGAGAGAGAGAGGAAAGAGAGAGAGAAGGAGACACCAGAGATCAGAC
>JABUQX010011521.1:60000-61058 GCA_015478945.1 Trachelipus rathkii | reverse complement strand
AAGTTAAATATATAAATAATAATATAATTATAATAATAATAAATAATAATAATATAAATAACCATATGAACTATAATTATATATAATAAATTATTATATAAATTAAAATATATAAATATATATATATAATATATAATAATAATAATATATATAATATAAAAATAAATTATAATAGTACTTATTACAAAGCAAACATGCATTGTAATTAAGAGAAACTAGGATCCTAATATCATAAAACATAATAACCATTTTTTGATATAATCAGCGAAGAAATTATTCACACAAATATCCGAAAATGGGTAAAAAAAAATTAGGAAATGACTATAAAATAGATTTTCATATTTTTAACATAATGATAAATATTAATAAAATAGTACTGGAAAAAACAAAAACTACTGTACGTATAGTGATATCAATCTCAGATTCCGGATACCCCTTGTAACTTAAATGCCTCGCGAAAGTTGCCAATAACTGTTTTTTCGTGCACGTTTTAAAAGTTAGTTTAGTATTAATGTTGCCAAATAAGTGTTTTTTTTTTTTTAAATTGTTTCGTTGGGTCGATTTCAGGTCGAAAATGTGTAAATTTTTTTTGAAATTATTTTTTTTTTTTTAACCAAAGGAATACCCAAGGGTAAACCGCAAAGATGTAGGTGCCTGGCGTCTGTCGCCTTCTGGTGGACGGACGGGGGACTTCGTCCCCCTCTGTCCCCCAACGGCTCCAACCCCCTAAAAAGCCCCCTCAAAAATATGAAATCTTTGATAAAAAATTGTCCACTGATTCGAAAAATGTCATTTATTTTAGTGTAGCACGTGTAGTTTTCTAGTTACATGCAGGTATCTTTGTATGCGTTCTACCTATATAATACCTATATATATATATATATATAATATTATAATACTATATATAGATTATTGTTTTTTATTACTATAATAAAAGTAATAATATATATTTATATATATATTATATATAAATAAATATATATATATACATAAGGCGTAGGTGAATGTTATATGTGGGATTTATTTTTAACCATACTTATTTCAAGTTTATTGAAGTT